>JAQNCB010000001.1:62957141-62968196 GCA_030068295.1 Euristhmus nudiceps
ATGTGTGTGTGTATATATGTATGTATGTATGTATATATATATATATATATATATATATATATATATATAGAGAATTCAGCTTTTGTACAAAATGGAGAATTATTCAGATTTCGGCACCTGAATAATTCTCCATATCATACGTCACCACATTCAGTAATTGCTTATTATTCTGAGATAACAAATCAATCAGACTGCACCATTTCTGTGTAGTATATAATATATCCAATCAAGGTTGAATGTGAAATTATTATCTTTTCTGCGAAATAAATACACAAACCCAACACACAATTAAATAAAATATTCTGCATGAGGTTTGTTGAGTGTGTTTTTCTCACTTTATATTGTTTCTTCTGCCACTTTAATACTTTCATATTTATTCAAAGCAGAATCCTGGGAAAAGGGGTGTTACCTGTATGTGTGTGTTTGTGAGAGTCCCTCCCCTTAACATGAGCACACATGAAAACATGATAATAATGTTGTAACTCACTAGCAGAGTAATTGTTGGACGAGGCGCAGAGAAGGAACCACTGTTCTTCACACATCCACACTTCAGGTAAGATTAATCCAGGATACTATCAGTATTATTCTAATAATACTCTCACACACTTCATGTATCGTATAGTATTCATGTATCAGGAAGACATCATGCAGCTTATAGAAATGTATTCTCTTGAATTAGTGATTGTTGAATGTATGCTTCTGTAATGAGAGATATTATGACCTGACTAAGATTTCCACCTCTTTATATATAATAGCAATATTATCAATGTTCGAATATCACTTATTTACGAATGAAATGAAGAACTTTAGAGTTTCCAGAATTTATGGAATGCCTTCTTCGATGCTGGTTTCTTTCTCTGATGATATGAGTTTCCGGTCAAACCTGTTCTCTTGCATGCCATCTGTCTCAGCTCTTTACAGCACAATGTGTTTTCAAACATGTCGCAAACTGTGTACTGACTCTACTTTGAACTAATGCAATGATTCATCACTTTCTGTAATGATTATATTCTGAGAAAGTCACAAATCTGAGCCCGAAATCTGTGTAAAAATATTTCGCACAGTTATCTAGTTTTCTTTCTCAGTTTTTGGGTGTGGGTAAAAGGAAATAACCTACTGTAGGAGCTTTAAATGTAAACACCTCAATACTGCAGCATTTAGAGGGTAGGTTTTGGCACACACCCATTTAGTCTCTATTGACCTCATTTTTAAAATTACAATTCATGGCAATTACTAATTATAACCTACCAGTATATTAGGATATTTTTTTTTTATTTTACAGTCCTATTCCTACTTGTTCAGGTTATTAATCAGGTTTCAGGCTTCCTGATAAGAAAACAGTGATGTTGCAGATAAACGACATAAACACCAATTTCCTTGTTTGTCAAAAGCTGGTAACTTAATTCTATTCAGCCTATTTAATAAATGCATTTTTTATTGCAAAACTCTTTGCTATTTTATTTTATGTTAAATTTGTTGTTATGCTTTGTGTGTGTGTTTATATTTATATATATATATATATATATACACACACACATACACACACACACACACACACACACACACACACTTCAAATCTGGGCTGCATGGTGGCATAGTAGTTAGTACGTCTGCATAAAAGCAAGAAGGTCCTGGGTTCAAGGAATTGTTACCCTGGGTTTAGACCGGGGCAAAATGTCCGCAATCTCTGCAGTTCAAAAAATCATGGAGCTCCACGATTTATGAGCATGCTTGGAGCACGATTGGAGTATGAAAAGGAGGCAGGGTGTATCAAAGAGATGAAGCTTGAAGTAATCGTGTTTCCAACTTCATCAGAATCCCCTACAACGGCGCATCAGGGTCAACCCCCTGACACTTGCATGATTCTGTGGCACGCATTGGCTTGACTCGAGTCATGCAAATGCGCAAACTAGTCGTAAACTGGAGTGAAGTGTGCGTAAACCCGTCGTGACTGTGTGCCGTGTCAGGACAAGAATTTTGAAATGTTCAAAATTTTGGTCACGACAACATTTCGTGACCTGGTGGTGAACTATGCGCAAACTCTTTGTGAACTCGTCGGGACGATGTGGGAGGATGCGTGCCAGTGTGTGTCAGTTGCGCGCCATGCCACGCACTGTCGGGAACTGCCACGAATAGTTCACGAACTGCTCACGTCGAGTTCACGAGTAGTGCGGGAAGTGTGTAAACTATGAGCGAACTATTCGTGAACTCGTGCGGGAGCCTCCCAGTTCATGCCCCCAAAATGGCACGACTATACACTCTACTACGATTATGGTATTCTATCACGATTGCTGTCAAATTCAACGACTCCCCATACTCGTCACAATTCCATCAAATCGTGGACATCGTGCCTCAATGTAATCTCAGGGCTGGTTAGCATTTTTGGTGAGTCAGTGCTTTCTCAGTAACATGATAAAAGCTGCTTTTATTTTACTCTTCAAAAAGAGGACTGGTCTTCACAATCCACAACGTTAAATGAAATTACTAATAAAGCAAATCTATTTAAAACATGTTCATGTTGATAAATTGCTGTTATGTAAAAGGAATAAAACATTTGTGTTGTTATAGACAACTTGGTAATTAATAATTAGTAAAAAAAAAAAAAAGTAATTAACTTCAGGTTGGATTGCATGTTTTACATGCAGGTTTGATTAGTCTCACTACAGAGATGTACAGTACAGTGATCCCTCGCTATATCGCGCTTCAGGTTCTGCAGCTTCAGTGCATCACAAATTTTTTGTAAATATTCATAAAAAATAAAGGTAAGCAAATATGGAAAGAAAAAGTTCATGAAAACGCCACAAGGGGTCACTACTGACTCGGATTCAGTGGGAAATTAGTCTCGACCAATCAGCTTGCGAGATTTCAGAGGTCACATTCCAAACAAAGTCAGTAGTGAACTAGCGGCGTGTCCCTTCACTCTTTCACTACTGAATAGGGAAATAGTTAAGGGAACGGCATCAAGGTCACTACCGACTTTGGGTTGGGAGAGCTCTGAAATAACAGCATTCATGTGGCAGAAAAGGCATTTCTTACACTTTATTTACATCTATGTACAATTACACATATATATTTTATTTTATATTTTATTTACATCTTATGCGTTGTTTTTGAATGTTTTATTGTTATTATAAGCATTTATAGCTTTGAATGTGTATTTATTGATATTATATACACATACATGTACGTATACATCAGTCAGGGGTGTCGATCCTAATTTGTGGAAATTCGGTGTTCACGGGGGTCTCGACCCCCCCATTAACCGCGAAAAGTGAGGGATCCCTGTATATAGATGGGAGGTAATTTAAACTTGACCTGACATAATTTTTAGTGCTACAATTATTTTTCCAGGGCATGGCTTCAACCTTTAGCCTATTGTCAGAGAAGCACTTCCTGTGCTCATTGTGTGAGGACATCTTCAACGATCCTGTCACAACACCATGTGGTCACAGCTTCTGCAAGGTGTGTTTGCGCAAATACTGGAGCCGCACCGGAGTGGGAAAATGCCCTCTGTGCAACAAGAACTTCACCTCCAAACCTCACCTCAGTGTGAACCGGATACTGGCTGATGTTACAGAGAATTACAGGAAATCACGGAGTGATGGAAAAGTGAAATCCGTCAGTTTGGATGGACTTTTAAATGATGTTGTAGGTAGATTTATGAAGGAGAGTCTCAAAAGTCCTCAAGCCATGGAGAAATTTGATTAAATGAACTAAACAGTGGGTTTATTTTCCTATTTAAAATGTATGTGCAGGTAGAGAAAACAGACCAAGAAGTGGAGCACATGATCGAAGAGAGGATTCAGAAAATGAATAAACTCAAGCAGTCTCTTAAACTCCTGAAGGTGAGTCTGTAGGGGCTCCTAAGTGGTGCAACAAAAAAGAGTTTGCCCCATCATCTGCTGATCATGAGCACAAATCTAGATGTAATCAGAGTCCAAGACAGAAAGGGGAGGGAGGGAGGGAGAGGGAGAAAGAGAGAGAGAGAGAGAGAGAAAGAGAGAGAGAGAGCGAGCGAGCGTAGTCCTGGCAGTACTCTCAGAGGGGAGGGGTGTCATAAGCCCCCCTGACACTTGCACGATTCTGTGGCACGCATTGGCACGACTCAAGTCGTGCCAATGCGCAAAATATTTGTAAACCGGCGTGAAGTGTGCGTAAACCCGTCGTGACTGCATGCCATGTCGGGCCAAGAATTTTGAAATGTTCAAGATTTTGGTCACGGAAAAATTTAGCGACCGGGTCGTGAACTATGCGCAAACTGTTCGTGAACTCATCTGGACGATGCGTGCCAGTGCGTGGCACGCATCCTCCTGTATCGTCCCGACGAGTTCACGACTATGCGCAAAGTATGCATGAGGTATGCGTCAAGTCTGCATGAACTAGTTGTGAACAGTGCAGGAGCATTCCCAGTTCGTGCTCCCAAAATGGCACGACTAGCCACGACAAAATCGTGGCCAAAAGTCGTGCAAGTGTCAGGGGCCCCCATACTCTCTCCTGTCAATAACAGTGACATTAGCATGGGGCAGCTGTAGCATAATGGTTAGAGAAGCGGCTTTGGGACCAAAAAGTCTCTGGTTTGATTCCTGAACCAGCAGGAAAAATGAAGGGTGGTGGGGGAGTGAGCTGCTCCTTCCCTGCCTCCACATTCATGACTGAAATGCCATTGAGCAAGGCACCTAACTGCCAACTGCTCTCCTTGTGCCCCAGTGTGTGCGGCAACCCATTGCTCCAAGTTGCTCACTTTGAATGGGTTAAATGTAGACGCAATAATTTCTTCTGTAGGATTAATACATGCATTCGTTTTCTGAATCGCTTAATCCTGATTAGGGTCGCGGGAAGGCTGGTGCCGTCTCAGTACGAGGGCGGGGTAAACCCTGGCCAGCTCGCCAGGCCATCGCAGGGCCGACACGCACAAAACCATTCACATTCACACCTAAGGAAGATTTGGAACAGCCAATTAGCCTACTGTGCATGGTTATGAACTGTAGGAGGAAACCAGAGTACGCGGCGGAAACCCACGCAAGCACAGGGAGAACATGCAAACTCCACACAGAAACGCCCAGGCTGGGAATTGAACCCAGGCCTTCTTGCTGTGAGGCAACCGTGCTAATCACTACACCACCACGCCACCTAAGGATTAATACAGTATAGCAAAAACAAAACAAAATCAGGGAATCTGTGAGGTTATGTATAGAGAAGAGGGTGGATAGCAGTTTCTGTAATTTGTATGACATGCACAACTGATCCTAGAAGAACATTTTTCTCTTGCACCATGTTGAGACAAAAATGTTCTTTTTTTCACATCAGCTTATGCAATTCATGGTTTGGTCAGAGAAAGGTGGTCGCACCCAGAGGTCAACTCTAACCAGGCTCATTGCCTTACAGTGTGTGTTAAGAAGGCAGTCTCCCTAAATAGACTACACTCATAATGTGTGACTACTTGAAGAGATATTATAAGAAGGAAGATGGGTGGAGTGTGGAAAGGTTGACATTTATATGACATGAAAGGCATTATAATGTCTCTCAATATGTTCCCCTGATCAGAGTTCATGTCTGCTGGAGCTACAAGAGAGTCATAGGGTGTTCTCTGAACTCCTCAGCTCAGTGGACGCAGCCCATAAAGCAGTGGTGGCGGAGGTGGAGGCGAAACAGCAAGAGGCTGAGAAACGAGTCGAGCGCTTCATGAAGGAGCTAGAGAAAGAGATCGCTGAGTTAAAAACTGGACAAACAATACCAGAAGATCACGTAGATAACAAAGAGCAACTTAGAAAAGTAAGTTTTAACATCCTAATGATCTGTAAGTACCCAAGTATCACTCATTTTCAACCACTCACTCATTTGACGAACCGCTTAATCCTGTTAGGGTTGCAGGGAGGCTGATGCAGAGCAACATGCACAACCATTTACACCCACACCAAGGGGCAATTTGGAGCAACCAACTTGCCTCATGTGCAAGTCTTTGGACTGTGGGAGGAAACCCATGCCAAACTCCAGACAAAAAAAAAAAACGCCCTCAACAAGCCTGGGACTCAAACCTATGCCACCATACCATTATCCAAATATCATGTAGTATCATAAACACCCCTTTATGTAGGGTCACTGTTTGCTATTTTTGTCATCATTAACACAAAATATTTAATACATTTAAACATAAATTTATGTGAAAAACAAACTATTTTTTTTACCAGCATATCTTTTCAAACTTAGTTGATGAGCCAGTGACAGTACCTACTGTGTAAATCACCAATCCATGTAACCATTTCCATTTACGATTTATGTTAGTGTTTGATTTATGCCAGGCTCCCGTTTCTTCGTCACGGTGTAAGTCGGATTTTGTCAAAAGTCAGATCACACCACCCAACTATGCTAATGCAGTATCAAAATCATAATCTAGAATATAAAAACATTTCTATGACACAACCATATGGAGGACAAATATAAAATAATAAAATAAAACAAAAAAAAAGAGAACAATTCTATTTTAACTCCGCAATTGACTTATGGCACGAGCGTTGTCACCTAGAAACATCATACAGCGGGTCTATTGTAAGTCAAGGGATTACTGTATGTATAACATTTACATATATTCATTTGTTTTCTGAACCAAAAGGGTTCTCACCATCTCAGCTGACTCTGAGTGGGGGCAGAGGACACTCTGGACAGCTTGCTAGGCCATAGTAAGGCCGAAACAAGCTGATGGCTATGCAGCCTACTCTTTTCGAAAGTCAGCAATGGTTCTTTTGCACCACAGACAATTTTATTTTTTCATTTTGTTTTAATGTATTAATCCCACAAAGGAAATTGTTGCCTCTGCATTTAACCCATTCAAAGTGAGTGTGCACAGACTTGGAGCAGTGGGCTGCCACACACATTGGGGCACCCAGACGGCAGTTGGGGTTAGGTGTCTTGCTCAAGGGCATTGGAGGTGGAGATCACCCCCCACCTCCACACATTTTTCCTGCTGGTAATGTAATATTTACATAAAAATTTTGGAAAAATGTACAAAATTTGTGGAAATTTGTCGTAACATAATACCCATTAAAAGGTTGCTTTATTTAAAAAATGTTCATGTACCTTTATGTATGTAGCAGATAATTAATTAGTATACACTACACGGGAACACTGCGATCTAATTGGTCCACTATCTCTGAATTAAAAAAACATTATCTCAAGATGATCATTCTTGCTATGGAACAACAGACACGCACAGCTTGTCACGGATGTTTGGAGCAGATGGTGTCGTCATCTTCACACTTTAAAATAGGAAAATTGACCGAAAAAAGTTTTAGTTTGTTTTTCTTGTGTTTGTGTAGTATACACTATAACCCCTTTACAGAAGGTGGGTTTAAACTCTCATTTCAGTGTGCTTTGTTTGGGATGATGATGTACTATACAGTATACTAAAACAGTTATGTGTTCAGGTTCCGTAGATGCATTCAGGAACGTTCACTTCACCTTCTGTATAAAATTGTAAAGTATAGCCAGTGGGTTGGGCACCCTTTACAATTAAAGCCTTTACCTGTCAGCAGTAAACTGTTAACCCTGTAAAAGGAGTTCTGAGAGTTACTTCTGAAAGTTGAGTACAGTAAATGCTTTTATGTGTTCAAGTTTTGTGTTCCAGTCTTTCCAGTTTTACGTTTTACTTGTTCTTATTTGAAAGTGTCTCTCAAGCATCCATTTTGGTTTATTTAGTGCTTACTGAAACCTGTTTTGAAAAACCCCTTGTGATTTTAAGATTACATGTATTTGTGTGTATGATCATGCACCATTTCTTTTCCTGTAAGTGTATGAATCCCAAATACTGGACTCAATACTGGCACTCCACAGGGCTGTGTGCTGAGCCCATTCCTCTACTCCCTCTTCACCCATGACTCTAGGCCTATGTATAGATCCAACTCCATCATAAAGTTTGCAGACGACACCACGGTGATCAGACTCATCAATGACAATGATGAGTCTGACTACAGGGCAGAGGTAAAGCACCTGGCAGCAAGGTGTGCTGACAACAACCTGCTCCTGAATGCCAGCAAGACAAAGGAGCTCATTGTGGACTTCAGGAAGGAAAAGGGGAACACTCACGACCCTGTCCTTATCAACAACATGGCTGTGGAATGTGTCTCCAGCTTCAAATTCCTGGGAACCCACATCTCGGAGAACCTGTCCTGGTCAACCAACACCTCCAGCCTGATCAAGAAGCCCCATCAGCGCCTGTTCTTCTTGAGGACACTGAAGAAGAACCACCTATCTACAAACATCCTGGTTAAATTCTACCACTGCGCCATAGAAAGTTTCCTGACCAACTGCGTTACAGTCTGGTATGGGAATTGCTCTGTCGCTGACCGCAAGGCACTGCAGTGGGTAGTGAAAACTGTCCAACGCATCATGAGAACTCGACTTCCTGCTGTTGAGGATGTCCACAAGAAGAGATGGCTTTGCCGCGTGCGCAGTATTCTTATGGACTCCTCTCATCCTGCCAACAGACTCTGTCAGCTCGTCCCTTTCAGAAGGTGCTTCAGGAGCCTTCAGACAAAAAGCACCAGGCTTAGGAACAGTTTCTTCCCCACAGCTCTCACCCTGCTGAACTCAGTCCCCTACTGAACCTTCCCTTCCCATCTGCACTACACCACAGCAGGACCATTCATATCATTCATGCACATGCACACGCCGTTATAGTCTGTTCACAGTGCTTCTCTTTCACTACTCTATACACGTTGACAGCACACTGTATATCTGTGTATACGTAGACTTATGCATATAGCGCATCTATATATTGTCCGTATTACATCTGTATATCTATATATTGTTTTTGAAAACTAGAGAAAGTAGTATATACACAGCACATCTGTATATTTGTCCATATTACATCTGTATATTTGCATATTACATATATGTATACTGTATACATGTATAGGTCATCTGTATAGTAATATAAAACATCTATGGGTTGAGGTAGATGGGCTTGTCGGAGATTTCTGAGGAAGTACATCCTTTGTTGTGCTTTCCTCACCTGGTTGGAGATAATTGTGGTCCAGGTGAGGTCAGCAGAGATGTGGACTCCAAGAAACTTGAAGCACCTCACCCCCTCTACCTTCTCTCCATCGATGTAGAGGGCAGAATAAATCCTAAAGTCCAGGATCGTCTCCTTCATTTTGGATGTGTTGAGTTCCAGGTTGTTGTCGTAGCACCATCGCTGCAGATGCCGGACCGCCTTCCTGTAGGCTGACTCACTGTTATCTGTTAAATGTGACATGAATGTCGTGACAAATTTAAAAACATTTATAGAATGAAAAGCGACAGTCGCAAATTGCAACGGGGAAGTTGGAATTAGCTTGAAGAGAATATGAAATAAAGTTGGTCTTTGTGTATCATGTGATGTTTATATTAATATTGCTGTCATGGTTTCTTGACAGAGCAAGAATTTTCCAAGAATATCATGAAAGCAGCAGAAACAACAAAGTCTTGTATTGCTCAGCAGGTACATGCATGTGTGTCTGTGTGTGTACGTGTGTGTGTGATCAGATATACAAAAACACAAGTCATTAGTAAAGGCTGGTTGTATATTTATTCATTTCTTTGTTTTGCACGTGTGTGTGTGTGTGTGTGTGTGTAGGACTTGATGCCACTGCAGGCGATCTACAGCATGGTGTTGGAGCAGGATATGAAGAGCAGCACATCATCCAAACACACCACTGAGGTTCTACAGCAGCGCTGTTACCAGGTACTCCATCATATCACAACCCTTTAACTTTTGTTCTTAACTTGTAATGTTAATATTTGTCCAGCTAATCACACCAATCATGTAAAGTTTATGGTTATAAATAGGACACAGCTATTTCTGGTCCCTAAGATACAGTCTACACTCATGAACCACGTAGGGCTAATTATAGGACCTTAAGTGAACTCTTCAGGCCAAAAAGCTATCGTACATAATATGTTCCCGAGCATAAAAGAACATTTAAAGAGAATTTAAAAAAATTCTTGAGGTTGGCATATTTCAACCATTTTAAACTTTGGCGGGACGACCTGTCTTATATTGTTAGAAACACAGGGAGGCGTGGTGGTGTAAGTTGCTGATCAGATATACCCTGGTCCAGATAGGTGATTTAGTGACAGCATGTCAACCAATCAGATTGTGCATACTGTCACTGGCATATAATAAAGTTCGAGTATCCATTCATTACATGTCTTCCCACAGGCTTTATCTGCCAAGCGGAATGAAATTGAGAAGTGGCGTCGAGAGTTTAAAGAGCAGTGGACCCGGGAACAGAAGAGAATGGTTTGTATTACAGGATTAAGCACTGACTACATCCAAACACACTCCTCTGCTCTTCATCTATTCATATGAATATTGTCTGTGTGTGTGATGTAGAATGACGCAATCGTGACTCTGAAGCGAGTTCGACAGCAGTACCTACAGCGCTGTGAGGAGCTGGAGAAAGCCAAAGCCATGACGGCAAAAGGAGTCGATGAACTCAGCGGGACAAAGACACTGGACAAGAGGAGAAAGTCTCAAGATGAAGCTCGATCCAAGGCAATATATCAAATACTCATGCATTCTACACCCACAAGATTACAGGAAAAATTTATAATAAATCTTGCCACCCTAAAGGGGAAAGGGCCTTTATACAGACTGAATACACTCAGGCGAATGTTGAAACCTTATCCACACTCAAAACAAAGTGTCACGATGACAATGTATTTAAGCTATAATATACAGTAAGCCTTCCATTAGTGCAATATTTACTGGTTTATTTTGAAATAATGACTGGTTTGTAGTACGTTACAGGGATCCCTCACTTTTCGCGGTTAATGGGGGGTCGAGACCCCCCGCAAAGACCAAATTTCCGCGAAGTAGGATCGACCCCCCTGACTGACATATACGTACATGTATGTGTATATAATATCAATAAATACACATTCAAAGCTTTAAATGCTTATAATAACAATTAAACATTCAAAAACAATCGTGTGATATGTGTTGTACATAGATGTAAATAACGTGTAAGAAATGTCTTGACTTCAGCCTTTTCTGTCTCGAATGCTGTTATTTCAGAG
>JAQNCB010000001.1:62979979-62990096 GCA_030068295.1 Euristhmus nudiceps
ACAACTGTTGACAGTGGGGCTTGAACCCCCAACCCTGGGATCAGCAATCTAGCACCTTACCACCAGGCCACCGCTGCCCCGCTTTGCTTCTACTAGGTAGTATTGTTTTGAAAATTAAGTAATTTACCGAACCACTTAACCTTGGTTGCAGGGAGGCTGGAGTCTATCTCAGCCAACTCTGGGCAAAGGGTACACCCCGATAAGCTTGCCCATCCACTGTAGGGCCAACACCTACCATTCACACACCTAGAGGCAATTTGGAACAGCCAATGGGCTGTAAGAGGAAACTGGAGTACCTGGAGGAAACCAATGCAAGCACATGTGCACAGAATTGCCCTTGTTTAACCCAGTAAAACAAACCCAGCACCATCTTGCTGTGAGGCGGACATGATAAACACTCCCCCACCGGGCTGTCCCATTTTGAAAATAGTGTGCATAAATGCATACTGGTACATGCATAATCCTGGTTGAAGGATGGCACAGTGGCGTAGTGGTTAGCAAGTTCGTCTCACAGCAATAAGCTCCTGGGTTTGTGTCCCAGGCTCAACAAAGGCATTTATAAGTGTATTCTCTGGCGTGGGTTTTCTCCAGGTACTCCAGTTTCCTTCAGCAGTCCAAAGACATGCACATTAGGCTAATTAGTTGTTCTAAACTCCCCCTAGATATGAGTGTGAATGGTAGTGTGTTGGCACAGCAATGGTTTGGAGAGCTGTTCAAGGTGTACCTCGCTTCAGGGTGTAGCTCCAGCCTCCCCGTGACAAGGAAAATTAATGAATGAATCCTGATTAATATAAACGTAAACATGAGAGGATATTAGAGATCAGCACAGTGCAAATCTAGAAAGGGTTTTAACATCGGTTTGTAATATTTAAACTAGTAAAACAAAGCAACTGAAAAAAAAACCGATGTGCAAAAATTAGGAAATAAAATAATACTAGGACAGAGAACAAACTTAAATTAATTATACGCTCTTATATATACACTGTAAAAATGAACTGATGAACTAATTAGCTAAATCTAAGAAATAAGCACTTGATTTTTGAAGATAGAGGCAGCAGGATCCGCTTATCCGATTCGAGTTGTGGGGAGACTGGAACCTATCTCAGTGGCTCAGACACTGGGTAAAGGCAGGGTACACCCTGAACAGCTCACCAGACCATCACAGGACTCTGGGGCAATTCGAAACAGCTAATGTGCATGTCTTTGAACTGTGGGAGCAAACCAGAGTACCTGGCAGAAACCTCATCAATCACAATGAGAAGATAATGGTGTTATCTTCCAGTGCAGTAAGATATCACACATGGTAACATTTCTCAGGAATAGAAAAAAAAATCACACAACAATTTTTACATTAGCCGGTGTTTGATTACTGTTTGATTTTTAGGGGTGTATAACTTCATAAAGTTATAATTAGCATAGGGCAGCGGTGGCCTGGTGGTAAGGTGCTGGATTGCTGATCCCAGGGTTGGGGCTTCAAGCCCCACTGTCAACGGTTGTCCCTGCTGTCCTCCCAGTGTAGCTAACTGGGTTACCAAATGCCGGCCATGTCTCTGACTGTCTGTGGTGAGAGGCATGTAAAAGAACCATTGCTGATGTTCGTCAAGAGTAGCTGCATAGCTGTTAGTGTGTTTCTGCCCTGCGATGGCCTGGCGAGCTGTCCAGGGTGTACTTTGCCCTCGCCCAGAGTTGGCTGAGATGGGCACCAGCCTCCCCACGACCGTACTTAGGAATAAGCAGTTTGGAAAATGAATGAATGAATGAATGAATAGCATAACAGAGAGTATGGCATAGGATTTTTTCTATTTTTTTAGTTTTATCATTTGACAATGTTTCCATGAGCTTCTTTGTTTTTTAACTTTGGAAGCTATTTCTCTCATTAAAGAATAAATATTATATAGATGGTCGCCAGCCTCCCCATGACCCTAATTAGGATTAAGCGGTTCAGAAAATGAATATTATATAAAAAAGATCCCAATGTTCAGTACAAAGCCATGAAATGAATTCACTTTTCTCCATTACAACACATAATGCATCTTAAACCCAAATGATGTAGCACGCACCATCCAAGTGACCCATCATAAATATTTAGAAGTCTGGCAGACACCGAGCGTCGATGGCGGATTTCAGCAGGCGTGTTAGAGAATGAATCCTTTTCACGCTGATGGTGGGTGTCGAGCTACGCCTGGTAGGGCGAGTGGATTATCTCAGACAAACATGAGGAGTCTGAGGAACACAAGGAGCTTTCATGGTTTTGTTCAGAGTGGGCCAAGGAGAGTAGCGTCTGTTTGTGCCTCAATGTTTCCTCGCTGTTCAAGATGCTTTTTTTTTTGTTCACAAGAGCCACTCCTAAAGCCATGTACACTGCATTTGATCCCATATTGAAAGAAATAAAACATGGTCTGAAGACCTTCCATGCAGTGCAACAGTTCTCTTCCTCTCACACATGTATATACAGACTGTTAGACCATTTTGTCATCAAATTTTAGTGCTAATGATTGATTGACAGTTTGGTTGACTGAGTGATAAGAAGAAAAGTAAGGCGTGTTACCTGAATCTGGCTGTTCTTCTCTTCTTGTCGGGTTGTGGTTCTTCGGATGAAGGTGATTGAGGTATGATGTGATTCGTAGAGGTACGGTGTGATTCGAGCCGCGCTGAACAGTACGGAGTTGAGAAAGAGAAATAGAGAGAAAGAGAATGAGATAGAGGGGCTGCCCTCTGCGATGCCAGCACGGGTCTGTGGGACAGTGGGTAGAAGCACGCGCTAGTGTGTGTGCGCGCGTTCACTGCACTCCGTGTGTGTGTGTGTCAGTTCATGTGTCCTAGTGTGTGTCCCTCAGTGCCTGGTGGACCAACACAATGAATCGCTGTTCTGTCGCCCTCGCGGTCCTGGATCCCCTCAACCCCACCCCTCATTCTCCTCCATCTACTTTTTCATCTCTCGCCTTCTCTGGCCCCTGTTCTTACATCTTTTCTATTTTTTCCTTCACTTCCCTACTTTTCTCTCTTTGAACTTAAAGTCAGGACAGTTAATAGTCCTAAAATGCGTCTTCTGAATGATCGGCATCTTTTTCTGGATTGGAATTAACAGTCTTCACTAATTCTGCATTTTTTAAGAAATAAAACATTTAGCGTCGTATTTTTACAGAGAATTAACGCTGACAACTATGGAGGCACTCATCCAGCATGGACAATGTGTCAAATAGGCCCTGCATGGGTATTGGTTTAAATAGCCTATGTGCTCATTGTAAGAAATTCGTGTGCTTATAAAATTTAAGAGATAGCTTGGGTTTGACCTTCCAATGTCAAAGGTAACTGTGTGATTTTTAAGTGCATGTCTATTAGCACTTGTTTTAAACTTTTTTTTTTAATTATTTTGTTTATAAAATTTTTGCACATTAAAAAAGTGAGGAAAAAAACAAAAACAACTAGAAAAGCACTCAGAGAGCGCAGACCCCCACCAGGCCATAGGGTCACTAAACTCTTTTCTTTATTGTTTAAACTTTTGCTGTACCATTTCAGTTCTATGACCCCTTTGATCTGTGCATTTTTCTCCCGCACTTTGTCACAAGTTTGTCAGCCATGTTTGTGTTTGTGTTTCGTTCTTGTCTCTGCCCGCGTCAGTTCTGTCGGTAGATCATTAATCAAACTGTATCAACTTTTGTATGAACCTCCAATGGACAGAGTGTTCCGGATCATATGGTTGGGATACAGATGGAACATTCACAGGATGAAATACATGCAATGTTGATGTCTGGAGAATTTTTGCTAATGATCCCAAGTAATATTTGATGAGTTAGAAGCATTTTTGTGAAAACCGGCCCTATCTCTCAATAGTTAAGAAACCTTCCAAAAAATCCTGGATCCAGACGGTGACCCGGATCACCTCCAACATCTAATCAATTGTTACTTTTGCTCGTCCGGACATTCAGTAAAAATTTGGTTAAAATCCGTCTAGAACTTTTTGAGTTATGCTGTTAACAGACAATCAGACAAACAAACTCAGATTATTACATAACCTCCGCTGGTGGAGGTAATAAAGAGACGTCAAAGAGAGGGGTTGAAGACGTCACAAAGAAGTGATGATGTCACTGAAAGAAGGTTTTTTTTTTTACACCGTTCCTGCTGACACTTGAATCCCTATTAAATTAAATTACTTCATAGCCTAATATGGGAAATCTAAATAAAAAATAATAATAATAGCATGCAATTTAGAATGTAACCTTGTGACGCCACATCCGGATATTGGTATCATGTGATTTATCCCGACCAGGTGACGAATGTTCGCTTGACCAAAATATAGAAGCGTCTTGTCATTAGGTCTCCTGTACAAACACTCAGCCATGGGAAAAGGTGGCGGTACATTTGAAAGACTGCTGGGTATGGTTTATATCTTTATTTTGCATATTTATCGAATATACTCTAAAAAAATTGTCATAAAGGAACGATGTGTCCGTTGGGAGCATTGCTCTCTTAGTTAGCTTAAGCTTAGTTAGCTAGCTAGCGGGGCTGTGGCTGTGAAGTTATCGCGTGCATTAGTGGTTTGCTACCCGTTTTGTTTTTAACAGGTCCCACCTTCTCGTCTTGCATTGGTCAGTGCTTTTGTGTGACAGCTCACAGCCAATTCTTGTGCGCTAAGAACGTTTTTTTCCCAGCCTATCAGAATACGGAATACTGGACTACCTGAAAACGGTTGTGGAACAAAATAACGGGTTTTAGTAGCAACCGATCTATTGTGTGTTACTATAACAGCGTTAATTCGCCATGACATCCTCGATAGTACTCTATTTGTCGATATAGAAGTTAAAATGCAGCTTTAACAAGAAAAAAATCTTCGCAGTCCATTTTTAAAACTTAATTTCTTCAGTTTTAAGACTGTTGTGCTAGCCGTATTAGCAAGCGAGTTAGCTTATGTTGACAAGCTAGCTAGCTAAAGTTAGCTGGCCTTGTTTTTGTGTCCTATTTCTCTTCGTCCCATCTGCTCGCTTGATGACGGTAGTAGTTTTTGAATATATGAACAGACCGCAGTGGTCGATAAATAGTATATAGAGTTATGATTAGAATAAAATCTCATTTTACTGCACTATGAATGTGTCTGTCATTGAGCCTGTCATTATTACCTGAGGATTGATTGTTATGGAAACAACGGGTTCATAGATTTCTGAACATAAGTCTTGTGGTTGTCGGTAAATAATCGGCTGATTTTAAGGTGGATCTCATGAGTAGGTTTTAAAGAGAATATCAATAGATGATTGTAGCGTTTCAATCAGTTTTTCTTTTAGCAAACGTTCCGAGAACACCACAACCCTGAGTGATTTAGGACCTAAATCTGTTCAGGATTGTGGCGTTCTCAGAAAACAATCATGACAGAGCGGTATGATTCTTAGCTCCATACCGTCAGGCAGTCAGGGAGACAGAGATGGAAAGACAGATAGAGTGAGAAATGGGAGAGCCAGCTCAGTAAACATGTCTTTTCAGATTTTGCTCACTTTCATATGTGGTCCAAAATCAGGTCTCTGTTGTGGGTGTGTGTGGGGATACTACAGGTTCTCCAGTAACTGGTGCCACTTTATTGCCACGTGAAAAAATTCTTAAAGATAATACAAAATGACAATTTTAAGGTTTTTTATGGAGGGAAGAAGTAAAGAAACATTCAGGATTTGCGGAAGTTTACAAGTATGGCGCATGCGAGTTATTGAACATCCGACAGGGGGCATGTCAAAAAAATTGGTGCGGAGATTGCTATCGTCATGGACCATCAGCTGACGGACTGACGATAGACAACAATATTAATCTATTTCAGTGGACAAATTTCTTTGCTAATGATCAAATCCATGACTAGTAAGCAGTCTCTTTATTTTGATATCGAGATTGTATATATTTACGACAACGAGTGATTTATGAATGGGAGGGTGCTATCGTCTCTGTTCCTGATGGACAGAAATGACGATGGGCAACAAGGGGTTTATAATGGGATTTGATAAGTGGGGAAAAATGTCTGTCAGATTTCCTTGATAATGCATTAAAAATCAACCAGATACAATGATATTAATTTGTGTTGATCACAAAAACTGTATTTGTCTGATTCTGTACATATAAATAAGTGTTTCTAACTAAAATGGACTTTGTGATGGATAACGGATAAAATAAACATCGAGGCCCAAGCATGAAAAGTGGCACCAGTTACAGGAGAACCTGCCATGTGTTATGCGTAAGATTCCTGTGAATGTGATATTAAAGAAGCAGGTCATCAGACTGGAATTCTTGAGGCTTTTTGTATGTGTTATCAGCATTCACTGTCTGTCTGTCTGTCTGACTGACTGACTGAATGAATGAATGAATGAATGAATGAATGAATGATCAGGTTGGGGTCATACTTGGTATTGGCCTAAATGAATCTGTTCAAGCCAAATTGGAAGGGACCTACCCAAATCAAATACATGTCTGGTTTCCTTTTTAACATCTCAACCTGCCCACATACTGCTGAACTGTCTCCCACAGCATAATACATTCTCTCTCCTGCCTGGCTCTCTCTCTGCTTCTCTCCCTCTCTTGCTGCCTGTTTGTTCCGCTCTTCTGGCTCTTGCTGTCTGTCTCTCTAAATCATTTCTGGTATAATTTTGTTTGTATTTGTTCTCATTTGGTTTTTCCCCCTCAGATATAATGAGATTTTGTATTTTTACAGAAATATCCCAAAGGCAATTTGCTTTCACTTGCAGTAGTTCACCACTCTTTCCCAATCTGTGATACAGATGAATATTAAGTCGAGTTCACACCGCTGATGCATGTTCTCGTACCTTGCTCCAGGTGTTTATTCTGTAGACTGTAAAGATACGGTGATGGGGTTATTCAGTTATTATCCATCCTGTTTTCCAGACAAAGCCACCAGTCAGCTTCTGCTGGAGACGGACTGGGAATCCATCCTGCAGATCTGTGACCTCATCCGCCAAGGAGATACACAGTAAGTCCTAATCACACTGACACCATGTGACCAAATGTTAGTAAATAGTAATGTGAAGAACATAAGAACTCTGTTTATATCTCTCTCAGGGCGAAGTATGCGATCGCTGCCATCAAGAAGAAGCTGAATGACAAAAATCCCCACGTGGCTCTCTATGCCCTGGAGGTACGAGCAGCTGTGGTCATTAGGATCAGAAGTTGATGAGGAAATGCTTTCATGGTTCTGAGTTTTATGATTTGTTTACTTAACAGGTTCTGGAGTCAGTGGTAAAGAACTGTGGTCAAACGGTTCATGATGAAGTGGCAAGTAAGCAGACCATGGAGGAACTCAAGGATCTGTTCAAGGTGAGGGTTTAATTACACGTAATCTGATCACCAACTTAATTTTTATTATCTCGACTCTGTTCAGACAGCTTTGGATGTGGAAGAAGGGGTAGTTGTTATTGTCAGTGGTTGCTATGGTTAACTGATGGTGTAGCAAAGCGATTTAGTTGTCTGGGAAATTTATGGGATGTAAACGAATTATATACTGACGGCCAAAAAAGTTACACACACTAATAATTTGCTCGACTGCATTTATACTTAATCTCAGCATGGAATCTTCATGGCATTGTTGCTCCCATTGGTCTGGTCGAGCCTCAGCGACATTAGTGTGGCAATAAAGTGAAGCAGCTGATGAGCTGAATGTACTGAATGAGCAGGTTATCACATCAATGGACTTGTTCTTTCCTGATGAAATGGATATAAAGTGGGGACTCATAATGAGAGTGGTTCAGGGAGCGTGAGAAATCCTTGTCGCATATGTATTGGCACCCCAGAGTCCTGACCTTCACCCTATTGAGGTTTTTCAGGATATGCTGGAGAAGACTTTATGGAGTGGTTCAGTTTTTCCCTCGTCAGTTCAAGATCTCGGTGAGAAATGACTCAACACTGGATGGAAATAAATATTATGTTGCTCAAGTTTGTTGTAACAATGGCATGACAATTATGTGCTGTAAAAAAGGCTAAAAGCGGAACAACGTACTTGTGTGTGGCTTTTTCAAGACCGCTGGTTTTTGTCCAAATCAATCATCCTCGTAGAGGAGGTTGGACTTTTTCTTTTTCTTTCCCTTCCTCTCCAAAGAATGCCGAAAGCTAGCACGTGTTCTTAGATTTGGAGGCTTGCTGGACTTAGAAAATGCACAATGCTTTTTGATCAAACACGGCATCGAGATTATGATGTAGCACCGTGTCAGGGACGCAGAAAGAAAATCGCAGATTGTTCAAAACCCATTTTTTTTTGAGTCAGGCTTTCCAAAACCTGTACAAGTTGGTGAACTGGATGCAAGTTGAACAGTTTTTCCTCCATGTGAGTGGACGTGTACTTGAATGGCAGTGGTGTGCTGGGTTAAAGATGGTTTTTCTGTGTGTAATTTTCCCTGTGCATGAATGTTTAACAGGATATTATAATGGTTGCAGTAATGTACATTTAGTACACTGTTCAGACCATGTAACTTTCGAGTCAACAGAACTTGTACAAGTTAAATTGTGAGCTTCTCACTGACAGCAGAACTGTGAATCTCTTTATGGAACTCTACACAAAATAGCTTTTTAAAATTATTTTGAGGGTGGTTTTTAAACTTGACATTTTAAACACTTTTTATAGTACAGTGAAATAATTTACATCACTGTGTTCACCAAATTCTTAGCTCTCAAATGCTGTCAACCACATCTGGGGTGAGAAATCCAGTTTTCAAATTAGAATTCCAGGGCAGTGGTGGCCCGGTGGTAAGGTGCTGGATTACCAATCCCAGGGTTGGGGGTACAAGCCCCACTATCACCGGGTTGTCCCTGCTGTCCCCCCAGGACAGCTAACTGGGTTATCAAAGGCTGGCCATGTCTCTCACTGTCTGTGGTGAGAGGCATGTAAAAGAACCATTACTGACTTTGGTAAAGAGTAGCTGCCTTGCTGTCAGCGAGTTTCTGCCCTGCGATGGCCTAGTGAGCTGTCCAGGGTGTACTCTGCCCTCGCCCAGAATCAGCTTATATGGGTGCCAGTCTCTCCATGACCCTAATTGGGATTAAGCGGTTCAGAAAATGAATGAAATCAGAAGTCCAAAAGCAAAACGTGTGCCGAAGATATTATTTCAGTTATCATGGCAGTTTAAACAATCAGGGACTGCCAGCTCACATAGATTCAGGTGTCTTTATTGTTATCGTGTTTACACATGACGATTTTTTTTGTACGAGACTCTCAGCATTACAGTTGCAAACAAAGCATACACAAATACATACACCACACAGCATGTGAGACACTTTGTACTGGCACTTGGAAAAACGTGCTTTTACTGCCCAAACTCGGAAACTTGGTCAAAATGTCTCTTTTTACCTTAAAAAAAAAAAAAAAAAAACGCCCGATTGGTAGTGCAGGTGGTTTAACACCGAATCGACAGATAAGTGTCTTGTGTTTTGTGCAGTATGTATATGTTGTTTACATACCGATATAAATCCAAATTCACTGTCTGTGTGTTGTCTAATAATGGCTTGTAATTCCCGACATTGCAGGAGTGTCAGACAGAGACCTCTCTAGTGTTTTATTAAACACATAACTGGAACAAGTTTTTGTGACAGCCACACCTCATGCTGAACTCACAATCATAGGATTGATCTTCCGACAGCTCACTCCCCCACCACACACATACACGTATACAGAGAGACAGAGACACTCACCTGCTCTTCCCCTTCCCCATACCTGTGAAACACTTAACCCTCTCTCTCCTACAAACGCACTAAATAAAAAACCTACTTTCTCATGGTTTCGATTTGATGTGAATGTTGGTGACTAAATCAGTCATGTTACATTTCTGTTCACCAGATTAGTAATTATGATTGATTTATGAAGAGGTTAAATATTGCAGTTAGAGTATTATATCCGTGCGTTGATATTCATATCTTTTTCTTATAGTATTAAAACCGAACCATCTTTCCTTTTTCCTCTTTCTCATGGTATTATTGTATACCTCGATATTCACTTGGAGGGGAACGGAAATTACCAACACACGTTCATTTATTCGTAAAGATTATAATATTTTATCCACCAATACACGGCAGTTTTTTTTCAGTAAACACTTTTTTTTTTTTTTTTTTTTTTTTTTTTTTTTTTTTTTTTTTTTTTTTTAAA
>JAQNCB010000001.1:62996102-63010871 GCA_030068295.1 Euristhmus nudiceps
AAAAAAAAAAAAAAAAAGGAATTAAGTGAAGGCTTCAATAACTTTTCATAGAAACTGCTTTAATAACTTTTAATAGAAATGCGAAGCGTGTTGTGGCATTACGGAACCAGAGAATGAAAGGAGAAAGCGCGTTATTATTATTATTATTATTATGGATCAGGGATTGCAGAGAAAAGAAAGATTCGTTTCTTTTCCTGATTCGCCTGAAGCCTGGTCTCGCAAGCTGATTGGTCAAGACGAAGTCGTGTGACTGAAGACGGAAGTGAGAAGCGGAGTATGGCGTAATGATGTTAAAAGTTCTAAAACCTACATTTCTTACACTTTATTTACATCTTATGCATAGTTTTTGAGTATTTAATTGTTATTATAAGCATTTATTACGCTGAATATGTATTTATTAATATTATATACATATACATGTATGTATATGGGGGGGGGGGTGTCGATCCTACTTCGCGGAAATTCTGTCTTCGCGGGGATCCCCCCCCCCATTAACCGCGATAAGTGAGGGATCCCTGTGTGTATATATGCATGTATGCATGCAAGCAAGCAATGATTATGGAAATTCATAGCTTCGGGTAGCCTTAATATATTGTTGGCTTGCCCTGGCATGAGAGTGGAAGACCTTCTAATTGGGGGGGGGAAAAAAATCTGTTTTCTGTGCCTTCCTCAGAAACAAACTGAGCCGAACGTCAGGAACAAGATCCTGTACCTGATTCAGGCCTGGACTCACGCCTTCCGCAACGAGCCCAAATACAAAGTGGTCCAAGACACTTACCAAATCATGAAGGTTGAAGGTATGAGCAACAGCTGCATTAAACAACTGAGTTTTAATATGTAAATCGAAGCAGCACATCTGATTGAATTCTCCTGCGTTTGTTCAGGTCATGTGTTCCCGGAATTTAAAGAGAGCGACGCCATGTTCGCTGCAGAGCGGGTGAGTGATCCTAATGAGGCAGTGACATTGCGAGGTTTTGTGGTGTGTGTGGTGGTGATGGTGATTTTAAAAAAAATTGTTTTCAGGCTCCTGATTGGGTGGATGCCGAGGAGTGCCACAGATGCAGAGTTCAGTTCGGCGTGATGACCCGAAAGGTAAGCGCAGTTATCCTGACTTGTTAATTGTCATCAAATATGCACAGGGTTCCTTACCAATTTTTTTTTTTTTTTTTTTTTTTTTTTTTTTTTTTTTTTTTATAAAGACTTCCCTTTAAACCAGGTGTCTGAACAAATGGAGCAAATTTAACAAATTGAGTGAGCGGGTCTGTAATACTGTAAGCATTATAATTGATCATATCCAACCTTCAAGGGAATACATATCAGCAATAGCGCTGTATGATTGCAACATCTTCATGTTTTGCCTTCTACCCTCTTTTGTTTCAAATCCAAAATGGCTTTCTGTTCACTGTATTGTCTATGCTGACTGCAACCTATGAAATAAATTGCATGATGGATTCTATGCTGGACACTTTAAATGAAGTAAAAAAAAATTTGATGTGAGAATGTACTGAAATCTCATGAAATTCTTTGCTAATCAAGCTGAGTCTGGTGTTCTGTAAAACATGTTTGACTGAAGGTTGTAATTGGCTAATTTGTCGGGGGGGGGGGAGTGGACGGACGGACAAACTGCTTCCCTCACCATTATTAATGCGATTGTACTATATTTATTAGTAAGCTACAACATATGACTGATTGTTTGTGTTGAATAGTTGTAAAAGCTACAGTGTGTGAGTAAGATTTAGTGGTGAGGTACCAGGTTCCAGACAGCTGGTTTTAGGTTTCTTAAGAACCATGGCAGGGCAAGATGGCGGCCTCCATGAGAAGGAACTCGTTTCCCTTTTTTTTTGTTATTACAGTTTATTGGAAAAATGTATTTGTGGATATCCTTAATTTATGCCAGTAGATCCTCTAAAATGTTACACGCTATTTTTTTGGTTTTGTTCGGGAATGAAAAGGGCTCAAACCTCAGACAAACAGCTATAATATTTCTGTACACTTTTCCATTATAAGATTGTCAGTAGTTGGACGAGGTTCTGGTAAACTGAGCCCAGCCCTTAGTGGCATCATGGTATGTGATGACAGAGGTGGACTCGGTGCTGCACACAAAAAATTAACATTATAGCTGATTAATCAGTTTTTCATTTCACTATCTGATGCTCTAGTTATTTAATCGACATGACCTTTAACCTTCGAACCTTAGTTTTCAAGTCTAACAATTAGTAGGTCTGCTAGCAAATCTTGTGCTTCTGTCTGATTTATCCAAATGACCAATCCTCATTGAGACAGTGGTTAGGCCCGCCTAACTTGTTGGCATACAAACAATGAAATAGCCCAGGTATCTAGTTTATTTATGGCAATATAGAAATAAGCTCATTTTCATGAGCAAAATCTATGGATTTTTTTAGTCACAGTTTGTCTGGATTTGTTTGCATTTTTTGTTTACTTATGTCAGTGTTTACTTGTTTGTGTTATTGTTTTCCTGCCATACTGCAAACATACGAGTAGCATGTTGGGTAGAATGTAAGTGTTGATGGTGTTTCCTGAATTGTGGGGTTTGTGCTTCTACAGCACCACTGCAGGGCATGTGGACAGATCTTCTGCGGGAAGTGTTCATCCAAATACTCCACCATCCCAAAGTTTGGCATTGAGAAGGAGGTGCGGGTGTGTGAGCCCTGCTATGAGCACCTCAACAAGTAAGTCCATGTGGAAACGACAACACACACATGCACAACACAAAGATATGTTGCTATGAGATATTTCGTAAATAGTTACATTCTGGACTTTTATGTTTAGAAGCAGATAAAATTTTATTATGCAACATGTGTCACTCCATCAGGACATGTTCCACAGCCATGTTTGTATATCCTGCATTTCGTGTCTGTTAATTCACTCCTGTGATTGTTGTCGTCAACAAATTTGATAACAAACTGTTATTTACTGATCTGTGTGTGTTTCCTGATCCCTTCTCCTTATCAGCCTCCCCTCCCTCTCTCCCGCTTCTAGGAAAGCAGAAGGAAAGAGCAGCAGCAGCAGCAGTGGCAGTGGGCAGTCTGACTTGCCCCCTGAGTACTTGACGAGCCCTCTGGCTCAGCAGTCTCAGGTTAGTGCTACGATTTGGATCGGCTTTCCTGCTGAACTCCATTTAAAAAATAAATAAATAAATAAATTAAAAATAATAATAATAATAATAATAATTGCACACTGAAACCATGAGTGAAATGCTTGGTAGTGTTGGTGGAATAGGTACCCTAGCTTACTGTTCGGAAGGTATCCTAGCTTACTTTTCGTAGATGACCTATTGACTGGCGTAAGTCGGTGTGGCAGTAAAGGTGTCGGCCCTTGCTGCTATGAGACTGCTGTGATACAACTGTCGAGTTGTATGTCTATGATGTTTGTTGGTGTGAGACATTTCTATGAAGTTTATTGGTGTGAGACAAGAGGATGCAAAGGACAGGAATGAATGGAAACCGATGATTCGCTGGGCGACCCCTGAAGGACACTTCTCACAATTGATTTGAATGTCCAAGAAATGTTTGGTGCTCGATTATAAAGTGAAAATGTCTGTTAAGGCGTTGATGGGCCAAAGGATTGCTGTTATTTTCACAGCGAGGTAGCTTGTCTTTTAGCGTCAAATTTAATGAAGTTTAGTATAGTTTTGTTTTTTGTTAGTTTCCAAACAACTTTCCAGTGAAATATTTCTATTCGGCTTGGTGTAACTTTCCTGAACATGCAGATGCAATGTTTCTATTGTGGAAAAACCAGACTGCATTCCACTCACTTATTGACTGGGTTTGTCACTGCTGTTACAATGACATTTGTAATACTGTTGATGGGTAACATGCCTAGGTAATGGGAACATGAGCTTGTGAATACTTCCATTCTAACAGTATGCAATAAGTAGGATGTACAGTTCGTTAATACTCTGTAGCCATTCAACAGTAGAAAAATGGGACCTGAATGATCTATTATTCTTGGTATGAAAACGTCTCACATTGCACTATCCCATAATTCAGTCTGAAGCCTCTGAGTAAATGAGGAAGAAGAATTCTGACACAACTGCCAAATATATTTAACTGTACCACCTGCGAAGTGTAGGGAATCCTATGTTTTCAGGGGTTGTCTGAATCTGTTCTTGATAACTCTCAAGCAGTGCAGGTTTTTCATGGGTTTATTTTAGTTTTATGTGAAATGATCCTTAGGGCCCCCTGAAACTTGCATGTTTTTTCATCACGACCTGCCACGAGTCGAGTCGTGGCAAGCCATGCCACGAACCTGGAGGCTGAAAGCTACGAGTTCGCGCATGCGCATTTGCGTGGCGAGATCTGTGCAACTGGCTCATTGCGCATTCGAGTGCGCATGCGCGAAAACGCCTCGGTCTGAGCTCACGGCTACCATATTGACTGATTAAATCTACCGGTGGAAATACAATTACACGAGATTTGGTCGTGGACAGAATTTCGAACTTTTCGACTTTCTCAACACGACATGGCAAGACGTCACGAGGAGTTTACGTACGTGAAAAAATCGTTCTCGACTCGTGGCATGTCGTGAAGAAAAATCATGCAAGTGTCAGGGGGGGCCTTTACAGTACGTCCTCCCATCCTATCGAAACTGTCACCTTCACCTATTTTCGTAAGGTCACAAAGGTCAATTATTCAAAAATGCCTATTAACACCCTAGAGCACAGGTGTCAAACTCCTTCCCAAAAGGACTGTGTGACTGCAGGTTTTCGTTTCAAACAAGCAGCAGCACACCTGACGGCTCAAGTCTTCAGGCAGTTGATTGGTCAACCTCTGTACAGGGCATACAGATTGACCAATCAACTGTCTGAAGTCTCAGATCAGTTGATTAAATGTTGTTTTGCTGCTTGGTTGAAACACACCTCTTTGGGAATGAGGGTGCCCTAGAGGGTGCAGTTTTTGTTGGGTTAGTTTCCAAATCATCCTTGTTATACTTGGTGTCAAGGTCCTGCAGAGGATTTGCCTAGTGTTCTGTGGCAAGAATGCATTTCTATTTTGAGGTATATTGTAGGAATAAATCCTCCAGTTCCGATGACTGGTAAGTCTTTGACTGAATGCACCCAGATTGTGTCCTTGTTTCTCAATTGCGTACTTGTAGTGTGTACAACAGTATCACTCGAAGGGACAGGCAATATAACCTCAAATTATATTGCAATATTTTGACATTTTAATGATATAATTTATACCATGCTAGGAAATCAATTTTCAGAAAAAAGGTGTGACAGCACATACATATAGGGGTTATGGTGGGTTTTTTAAAGCTAGTTGTATATATTGTTACCTTATCCAGATATTAATATATTGATCAGCAGTGGAAACACTGCAGCTGATCATTTCTGAAGGAAAGTTGTTGATACTAAATTGTGGTACTTGTAAATGCTCATATCATGATATGATAAATTATCGATATATTTATTGTACAGCCATATGGTCAGGTAACTGATGTTGGTACATACCGTGCATATATTATGATGCCACTTGCTGTGCTTTTCAAAAATAAACTATTCATTGGTAAGCCATGCCCTAGTTTTCCAGTTATCTTTCCATCTTCACTTCTGTTTTTTTTTTGTGGATGTGCTTGGTGTGTTTGGCGTTTACGCCGCTTTCCCAGGTGCCCCCGAAGAGAGACGAGGCAGCACTGCAAGAGGAAGAGGAGCTGCAGCTGGCCATTGCTCTGTCTCAGAGTGAAGCTGAAGAGAAGGAGAGGATGGTGAGGCATGCAGGCAGTCACTGTCTGTGATCTGTTTTTAAAATTGGATGGAATGTAAAAGAGATCATACATGCTCTTACTTTTGATGCTATTGTATACTCTTTCTTTGTACAACTCAGAGGCAGAAGAGTTCGTACCCGGTGTACCCAAAAGTTGACCCGACTCCCGTGACTTCATCCGCTCCACCTGTCAGCACTCTTTACTCCTCTCCTGTGGTGAGGGTCTGCATGGGTTGATAAAATGTGACCTAATGAATGATGTGCATACACTCTTACCTCTCACTCACTCATTTGCCGAGCAGTTTAGTCCTATTTGGGTTGTGGGGAGACTGGTGCTTGTCTCAGCCGACACTGGGCAAAGGCGGGTTACACCCTGAACAGCTCGTCAGACCATTGCAGGGCCAAACACACAACTATTTGCACCTGCATTCACCTAGGGGCAATTTGTAACAGCCAGTTAGCCTAATGTGTGAGGAACCTGGAGTACCCAGGGGAATCTAATGCAAGCTCCAGGAGAACATGCAAACTCCCAAGTTTGGGAATCGAACACAGGACCACCTTGAGGTGCTCACCAGTGCAGCACCCTATGTGTACATGTGGACTTCAATATGGTCGCGGGACCGAGGTAGACTGAAATGCAGACTGAACCCCAGGCATTCTGAAACGTTCCTGAAAAAATTGCATGAAACCTTTTTTATGAATTTATTTTACAAATTAATGCCTTATTTGCGAGTACATTAAATGGTTGCATGTTCGCAGCAGAAAGGGAGCACAAGCTAAAAGTTGGGTCTTAACTCGTATGGTCTTGACGTGTCGATTCTACCCAGCTGAACTAGATAGCACACACCTTCCTTCAGTCTTTGCTTTCAATATAATTATTTCTAAAGAGTAACGTTCTCTATGATGAACAAAACACAAAATGTTAGTTTTCCATATGCACTCACCAGTTATAATAAAATGGTCACTGCAAATGTGGACCTTTACATCCAAATCTGCTCTGGAGATCTTGCTGAACCATTTCGCTCCCCTTTTTCTGGAGAGTTCTTCAGCATGCTTGTCCTGGCTTTTAATAATTGATGTGGGGGCGGGGGGGATGGTGCGCCTCTCCTTGCGGTTGGAACAACCAATTACAGCATACTTGCGCTCCGCTTACATTTATAGCCTCCATGGGTCGATCAATACAGTAGTCACGAATTTCTGTAATAAATTCTGTCAGAACTTTTTTTTTTTTTCCTTAACCTTCTGTGATCTTTTACAGAACTCATCTGCTCCTTCTGCTGAAGATGTTGATCCTGAGGTAAGTATCTTACACTTTAGGTGCTGTTGCTGCTTCGGTATACAGCCTAGCATGGTGATTATTTTGTACACTATGGTAATGATGTTCATCTTTTTTTCCAGCTGGCCCGTTATCTGAATAGGACTTACTGGGAGAAAAAGCAGGAGGAGGCTCGTAAGAGTCCCACCCCCTCTGCTCCTGCACCGGTGCCATTGGCTGAACCGATTCCAGTCAGCCAGCCAGTGGAGAGTCACACCCCCGTTCAACCTGTCAACATAGTAGAGGTATGTTAGCATTGAGCGTGTGCTAGTCTCCTGATGAATGAGTTGTTGCATAAGTAAGCAAGACTTAAATGCTGCTGATTTGTGATCTGCCTCCACAGCAGCAGTACCAGAACGGAGAATCGGAGGAGAACCACGAGCAGTTCCTCAAAGCACTGCAAAATGCTGTCACCACTTTCCTGAACCGCATGAAAAGCAACCACATGCGTGGGCGCAGCATCACCAATGACAGTGCTGTGCTCTCCCTTTTCCAGTCCATCAACAACATGCACCCACAGCTACTCGAGCTTCTCAACCAGCTTGATGAGAAGAGACGTGAGTCAACACTGTCGCCTCATAATTTTTTTTTCATGAGCTCTGAATGTTGGATCTGTAATGTGGCAGTTGTGTAACTGGTATCTAGTGTGTTGGCTTAAGGACTGTTTTTCAGTTTTTTTTAGTAAATAATGAGGTGTTGCACATTGTGTATGGAGTTGGAATATGACAGCAAGCAGGCGGTGTTGATTTTGGTCCCCTTCTGTCTGCAGTGTACTATGAAGGCTTGCAGGATAAGCTGGCGCAGGTTCGGGATGCACGGGCAGCTTTGAACGCTCTGAGGGATGAGCATCGTGAGAAATTGCGTCGTGCAGCCGAGGAGGCTGAGAGACAGCGGCAGATCCAGCTCGCTCAGAAACTCGAGATCATGAGGCAGAAGAAGCAGGCAAGTGCCATGTGAAGGGTTTCAAATAAAGCTGTTAAATAAAGCAGTTTTATTGGCCCAATCCTTTTATTCCTTTTTTTTTTTTTTTTTTTTTGAGATATTGACTCCAAAAGCCAATGTCTATTGACTGTCCTGTGCCCGAATCATAGGCTTGACTACAGCTTTTAAAAAGGTTCCCTTGCTCATGCTTCAACAGAGAAGCCACCAGATTTCACTTTATAGCTCAACCCCCTCATCAAAGCGTCTCTGGCTGTGATAAGCAAAAGTAATTTATTTTACCTCTCCCAAATAAGAGTTTTGGTGGGGACTCTACCCTACCCGAGTCCCTGAGAATTTTATTTTGTGAGGTCAGAACAAGGTCATAAGGCTTTGGAGGTAGAGTGCTTCTAACAGGATCATGTATGTACTTTCAAATGAGAATTACCTGTGACCATCAAACCTCGGCCATCTCATAAATCTGTCAAATGAGTAGTGTAAGGGGGGGGGTTCTCTCTCGCTTTTTTTTTTTATTATTTATTTATTTATTTATTTATTTATTTTTTTGGTACCGAGGTTGGTCACGGGTACATGCTTTATAACTTGTAAGATGAGAACATGGGTAATTAAAACCAGTTCCCATCTATTTGTTCCACGAGGGCACCTCTTTATTTTTTTTTTACCCTTCAGTCAAGTGAGCCTGTAGGGTGAAATCACACAGCTGTCCATTCCGCACACTAACTAAAAAATGTAATCACTGATGATCACCGTTTTTGGTGTGGATGTTGGGATTGTGGAAGTATCCAAGCTTATTGATTTTTGTTGTACTGTGATATCCAGTATGGCCACCACAGCTGCCATCTTGAATCTGCATTCAGCATATTTACTCAAACACCATTAATCATTGTGATTTTTGGTGTCCATCTTGGAACTGGTCGTAAATGTATATTATTTATTTATTTTAAATATCATGATGTGCATGGACCGAGGGGTATTGATCAGTTGGTGATGATCCTTCTCGGTTGCAGGAGTATTTGGAGATGCAGAGGCAGCTGGCCATTCAGCGTCTGCAGGAGCAGGAGAAGGAGCGGCAGCTGCGTCTGGAGCAGCAGAAACACACTATCCAGATGCGTGCTCAAATGCCCGCCTTTTCACTGCCTTATGCCCAGGTGAGCTCCAGACAGTGAATCCAGATAGTAAAAGAAAAAATACATTTCGTGCTGCATATCTAGCTGTAATATGCACATGTATGGCTAAATATGGTGATTTTGTTCATTATGCCCATTGAATTGCAGTCTGATTATAGTGTGCCTGTGTATATGCATTACAGATGCAGTCACTGCCTCCTAACGTGGCAGGAGGGGTGGTGTATCCATCTACTGGTCCCCCCAGCTACCCCGGCACGTTCAGCCCTGCCAGCTCAGTGGAGGGCTCTCCCATGCACGGGGTCTACATGAACCAAGCCGGACAGGCTGGCGGAGGACCCTATCAGGCCATGCCAGTGTCTGCTACAGGTGAGCTTCATGTGTTTAAATCTGAAATGACTGAACTCCTTCTGACTGATCCTCTGTTCAGTGAGTTTGTCATAGCAAGGTTTATGACTTAGTAATCCAGATTGTGTTCCATTACACGTAGATCCCAACATGGTGAACGCCTACATGTATCAGACTGCGGGTACTAGCGGGCAACCTGCCGCTCCTGGTCAGGCCCCACCTCCTAACACCAGCCCCCCATATACTAACTACCAGCCCACTCCGACACAGGGCTACCAGGTAAGAGTTACAGGAGTAAAAGAATAGATGCAGACTTGGTGACAAAAGTATTGGAACAGACCTTGGTCGCATAAGAAATGATAAATCTATTATTTATACTTTTTAATGTCTACGTGTTGTTTGTTTAGCTGTAATTTTTTTTTTTTTTAAATCATTCAAGTTGACAAAAAAAACTAAATTCTGAGCAAAGTGGACTCTGTCTGATTCTGAATTAATTTGGCTGCAGGAAGTGAACCAATCACTGCTGTTTGTATGGGTTGCAGCTTTTTATTGGCTCCTACCCACAAAGTGGCTCAAGAACAATAGGATCGGGTTCTGTCTGTCTGTCACTTTTTAGTTTGTGGTCTCTGCCTTCCCATGTGCAAATGCTGGGGCTTACAAACTTGGTATGTTGGCTCACTACTGTAATTGATAGGAGGTTGTGGGTGGGTGAGTGACCTTGACCTACTTCCCAAGGGCACAGAAGCAAAGTGTATTATGTTTCTGGACATTTACTTGCCGTATGCTGAAGCTGGGGCTTTCAAACTTGCTATGCTTGTTCTATACAGGGATCCCTCACTTTTCACGGTTAATGGGGGGTCAAGACCCTACAACACACCTGGGCATCATTCACATCTGGCCCGCCAAAGATTGATTGGTACAGAATTCATGTTTGATGCGAATGATTGATTGCATTCATTTCACTTTGACTTGTAATGACTGCATTTCAACACCAGGTGGTGCATTGGGCAGAGTGCATAGATAGCAAGTATGTTGTCCTGAGAGGAAGAACAGTTGAAAAAAAAAATTAGCTTATCACGCAGGACACTGTGTGTTGAGCTAATTGGACGAACACTTAACTAGCAAGTGCAGCAAAAAAAGGGGGGATTTTTATCAGAGGACAACCCTGAGAAAGAGGTAATTTTTCTGCACTGCATAATTCACCATGAAGCACCCTGTAAATCTGTGTTGCAGCTTGAGCATGTTGTGAAACTCGTTATCTTTGAGTGAGGGAACTTCACCATCGTCACTTTATTCATTTTCCTGAAGAAACTGATGCTGATCACAGGGACATGCTTTACCATCCTAATGTCCGCTGGTTAAGTTTGGGGAAAGTATGTCACCGAGTGTGTGATTTAGATTTTACTGTGGACATACTGACACACATGAACAAGCTGAATGTGAAGCCACAAGGGGAAAAAAAACTGTTTGTGCGTGAAATGCAAGCAATCAGAGCCTTCAAAACCAGGCTAGTTTTATTTTCAAAGCAAATGTCAGACAAGTTATTAACTCATTTCCCCACACTGGCTATATTAAGAGGCTCCGCAACATGTGAAAAAAGGAGTTTGCATGTTCTCCCCATGCTTGTGTGGGTTTTCTCCCACTGTCCAAAAACATGCACAGTAGGCCAATTCGCTGTTCCAAATCTCCCCTAAATGTGAATGATTGTGTGTCGGCCCTGCGATGGCCTGGCGAGCTGTCCAGGGTGTACAACGCCCTAGCCCAAGTCGGCGGAGATGGGCGCCAGCCTCCCTGTGACCCCAAGTAGGAATAAGTGGTTCAGAAAATGAATGAATTTAGTCCGGCCATCCACAACGTTTCCTGTTTCTCGTGTGGCCCCTTGGGAACATTAACTCACATTTCGTGGTTAATGGGGGGGTTGAGACCGTACGCGAACACCAAATTTCTACGAAGTAGGATCGACACCCCCCCCCCGCTGATGTATACGTGCATGTATATATCAATAAATACATATTCAATGTTATAAATGCTTATAACAATTGAGCACTGCTTAAACAATTCATAAGATGTAAATAAAATACATATGACTAATTGTACATGGATGTAAATAAAGTAAGAAAAGTGGTTTTAGAATTTTTTTTTACGTAATTTTAATACTGTACATATGTGTAATTGTACATAGATGTAAATAGTGTAAATGTGGTTTTTATAACTTTTAACACAATTTTATTTAGGCTCTACTCTCTTCTGTCACACAAATGCTAGAAAATTCGTCTCAACCAATCAGCTTGCAAGATTTCAGTGCTGAGTACCAAACCGGAGTTGGTAGTGAGCTTGCTTTCTTTCTCTTAACTTTTTCCTATTAATGGTGAAAAAGTGAGGGATGACTGTTGGCATATTGTATAATGTTTCTTTCCCTGAGAGCATCTAGACCTCTGTGGTCTACTTTTATTTATTTAGTTAATTGTATGTATTATTGCTGTGAAGTTTAATTCACATGATGATGGATTTTTTTTTTATTTATTTTTATTTATTTTTAAAGTAGACCAATAGGTGTAAAATGCCCCCTCACTTCCAAGGAAATCTGCATTATGTCACCTGCCTTTCTTCTGAAGTGCTACAGTGTAAACCTTGCTCAATTTTTTTTTTTTTTTTTTTTTTTTTTTTTAATAATTTGTTTGTTTATTTATTTATTTATTTCTTTTCTCCTTCCTCCCCGCTCTCCTGCAGAATGTGGCATCTCAAGCCCAGAGTTTGCCACCGATGTCCCAGGCGGCCCCGACCAACGGCATGGCTTACATGGGCTACCAGCCGTACAACATGCAGGTCAGATGATCTGCTTCAAGTATACATTGCACTGTCACTGCTGAGTGGATGAATTAAAACGTAACCATTGTACTGCTCTTGTTCACTTGTAGAACATGATCTCAGCACTTCCCGGACAGGATCCTAACATGCCTCCTCAGCAGCAGTACATGCCTGGCCAACAACCCATGTACCAGCAGGTGTGTACACTTCTGATGATGTGAAACATGAATTTTTCTTTTACAGAATGATAGAGATCAACTTGTAAATTGTTCCTTTTATTTAATAACATGGTGTTTTTGTCTTTGTATGCAGATGGTGCCCCCTGGTGGTCCTCAGCATCAGGGACAACAGCCACCAGCAGGCAGTGCAGAGGCTCAACTCATCTCCTTTGATTGAAATGCCATTTTCTTACCTGATCCTGAACACTACAGTCATCCTTCTGCTCTCTTCCTGTAACCCCTTTTCATTCTGTCCACTTAATATTTCTGTGATCATCCTTTTATCGCTACTGGTATTTTCTCTCTCTCACTGCTTCACATGCAGAGAAGGCTCGAAACGGTTCTGAACTCCTGTGATATCTCTCTCGAAATGTATCTGGTGTTTCCTTACGAGTCACCTTCTAGCTAGTCATTCGTATCCTTGAATATTTACAGATTACGTATTTAAAAAAAAAAAGTGAATAAGTGACTGTTCCACTTTTTTTTTTTTATTTAATTGAAAAGTTGATCTGCATGTGTTTAGCTGTTCTTTTACAGCGCCTCCAATCTGATCAAGTGAAGGTTTTTTGTTTTGTTTTTTTTCCTCCATTTCATTTGGTAAGTTTCATCAGCTCTGACACACATCCCAACACTACAGAGCTGTGTTCATGACAATTTAAGGATGTAGACTTTCTCAGCATTTAGGATCATCAGCACTGAATCCTAGATTTTTGATTTCCTAGACTATATTAAATCAACAGAACAGTCATGTATTGCAGGGGTTTTTTTTCCTCCCACTTAGTGCTGATTTGTACAGAAAGGTCTTGTGGTTTGGGGGTGTGGGCAGTTTTGGCACATTTAAAGCTGTGGTAGGGAACCTATAAAGCATGTAAAATTTGACAATGTCATATCTACAGAGCTCTGGCCAAGCCCTCTCCCCTGCCACTTCACACATGAGTTCTGATCCGGCTGCAGATTGGTGCAAAGTAGCATCACGCGCAAGCAGGGAGGCGGGAGCATTTTTATTCAGTATTTCCCAATGGTGTGCAATGCAATGATTAGTCGGCATTTCTTGCAGGATAACAGTGGCCACAGAGAACTTTTTTTTTTTTTTTTTTTTTTTTTTTTAAATAGATGATGTTATTTATTTGCTGTTGGGGTGTCAAGACCATGTCAACCAAAATAACAGTTTGTGTATAGCTGATTAGATAACATTAACCAACACCAGGCTTCAGGACACAACTGAGGTCACAAAGAGGAAAAATCAAGCTCCCAGGATGAAATGCAGGGAAGAAAGTCCTGGTGATGCAAAAGATTTAAAGCAGGATCATAGCTTGAGCCGGGTAAAGGATATTTAAAACAGTGCTTTTAAAAAAAACCAACAACAAACTTCTACTGCATGTGCGTAACGTCCCTCGGCCAGTGAGCAGTTCTGTAACCCTTTAATGTCGTCTATGGGCAGGTTTGTTCCAACATGCTGATCTATATCTGTCTCCGGGAAAGAATTTTAAGATTATATTTAATAAATATCTCATTCTTTTATTGTGCAATTTTTGCTGTGTGTGTCTTTATTGTGTGTCTGAAGTAATCTGGAAAACTAGTTGAAGGTGTACGTGTGAACTTGGTTTTGTGTGAAAAGTATGTAGAAAACTTCAAATAAAATTGAGGTGGTTTATTAAATCAAAGAACAATGCCATTTTTAACTTGATTGAAGGAATATCTTTCAAATTTGATCCCAATTAATGCATTAGTGTGCCGAAATGATTTTCAGATTTTTGCAGAAAGTGCTAGAGAAATGTTTGGACTTTGCAATTTAGATTTTAAAAATAATTTATAACCATATATGAATCAGACCTGCATTGAATGAGGAAATGCATGAATATACTTAAAATATGAAAAATTCCATGGAATCATCAGTCAAATGTGATAAATCCCTCTCCCTCATGATGGGGATTTAAGAATCTCTCCACCAAACTGTCCTCCACTCCCACCTCCTTCTCTGAGCCGCTGTCTGCAAGAAATTCATTCCTGGTTTTCTAACTTTCTCAAACTCACAAATTTCACAGCTCTAAAACTTAAGTCCTCCTGGTCGGCACCCCTGCCACTCTCTCCAAATCTAATACTTTTTCCATTGCCATCAACAACTCTACTGTCCTTCCTTCTCCTCAGGTTAAGAGGTTGGGTCTCATCTCACATCAAAAATTGTTTACGATTAAATATATATATATATAAAAAAAAAGCCCATCACACATTATTCGTAATTAGGTACCGGTATCTGTAGTAAACATCCTGACAGTGCAGTGGAGGTAAAC
>JAQNCB010000001.1:63035131-63051976 GCA_030068295.1 Euristhmus nudiceps
TACTCTGCCCTCGCCCGGAGTTGGCTGAGATGGGCGCCAGCCTTCCCCGCGACCCTAACTAGGAATAAGTGGTTTGGCGAATGAATGAATGAATGCTCAGGACTGAATTTCTACTTAAGATTGTTCAGTGATTGACATTTGTACATTTTTGTTTCTACAGCTGAAAGTGACAGTAGATTCAGCCTCCTTTGCTGCCAGCACCACCAAGACGACCCCCAGCAGTGATTCACTGCTGGAAGAGCCCCTGTTGATTCACGGTCTAAGTGTTCCAGAGTACCAAAGAATCTATAACTTAGTGGTGTATCCAATGATAGTAAAGGCCAATGGGGAGCCAAGGTACTACTCCTTGGAGCTGGGCCGTAGGGTCAAACAGCATCTGTGGCAGAGACTTGGCTGTCCCTCGTTCATAAAGAAAGTGAGCATACATGATGGAGAAAAGATCCATTATGCTGAGACATTCGGCTCACCAGCAGTGAACTTATACGCCCCTGTTATCTACTTGGACATCAGTCATGAGCCGACGCCTAAGCAGCCAAAATCAGTAAGGAATAAGACAAGGACAAAGACAAGAGCTTCTCTGTTCTGGTCTGGGAGTTGGTGGATCTGGGATCCATCCTGTTTGCGCTGGGTACAAGAACAAGGCAGAACGTGAACGTGAAACCGGTTGGTTGTATGACTCTGTCTAGACACATAGCCACACCTAGTGATTATTCAGGAAGTTTAAGTTCACTGGGGTGGGGCTTCCTGTAATGAGCATGAATGGAAATTGGGGTCAAGGAAAAAATGGAGCATTTCCATGCTTTTGTAGCTCCTTTAAAGCTCAAAGAAGAACCAGCCTACAGATTATCTGGTGTACTTGAGTGAAGGAAGCATATTGTAGGTATTACTGAATCTGGTGGACTGGGAGAGGAAGACACTGTCCAGAGGAGAGCACCATGATCTGTTTAGAGTTTCCCCACCCTCCTGTTATCTCAGGATTTAACAGCAAGCACCCTGATCAGTCTGCTCCCACACCAAGAGGTAGAATGATTCAGTGCGGTGATTTGGTTTGAAGCCCATCCTTTGGGGGACTTTAGAGTGTTGGGGTTGATCTGCTGTCTGGTGGGATGCCAGGCCTTTTCCATCCTGTAAAAGTAAAGGAATTAAAATATCCATTCCTCTCCTCCAGTCTCTTTCTCATGTCATCTCAGTGAAGTTACCTTACTGCTGTTATCCCTGGCTGGTGGTTAAGTGGTTAGTAGTGTTTAGTCAGTTTCAGAACCTGCGAAATTACTTCTTTTTTTTTTTTTGCTCACACTTTTTTTGCTCTGTGTGCAAAACCTCCCACGTGCATTTGATTTTTAGTCAATCACAACTCGTTATTTTCTTAAGTGCCTCCACAACGCCCCACACACATACACAGAATGATACAAATATATTATAGGAAGCTTTTCACTGCTATATAAATAACATCAACAATAGGTCATTTGATTGAATGTAAATGATTTATTGTAGGATGTTCCATGTAATGCGATAGCAATGCATCATTCATGGTGGCATGGAGGTATAGAGGTTAGCACAGCCACCTCACAGCAAGAAGGTCCTAGGTAGACCTTTAACCAGAGTTGGCTGAGATAGGCTTCAGCCGGAGACGCTAGCAGAACAACGCAAGTAACACGACATTTTTCTCTACACTATGGAACATGGTGAGACGGACACATGGGTAATTAAAACCGGTACCCATATAGGGCCTATTTGCTACACTACACATGTTGCAAAGGTACCTTATATATTTTTTGAGTGCCCCTCCAATTCCTTTCTAGTGTTTCTAGTACATGGTAAATAAACTTGTAAAAAATGTTTGAACAGGTGTCAGTGGTGGCCTGGTGGTAAGGTGCTGGATAACTAATCGCAAGGTTGAGGGTTTAAGCCCCACTGTCAACGTTTGTCACTGCTGTCCCCCAGTGCAGCTAACTGGGTTATCAAAGGCCGGCCATGTCTCTCACTGTCTGGTGAGAGGCATGTAAAAGAACCATTTCTGACTTTCATCAAGAGTAGGCTGCATAGCCGTCAGCATGCTTATGGCCTGACGAACTGTCCAGGGTGTTCTCTGCCCTTGCCCAGGGTTGGCTGAGATGGGTGCCAGCCTCCCCATGACCCTAATTAGGATTAAGTGGTTCAGAAAATTAATGTTTGAACAGATTATTAAAGTCCAATCATGAGAGACCTACTTTCAGATGTCTGTGCTACGGAGTGAGTCGTGGTGAACAATATTGTCCCCCACTTCACTGCAGAATTATTACAGGAGAACAGCCCTCTTTTCATATCTGAAACAAACGCTCTCAAAAAGAAAAGAAAAAAAATACTGCTTCAGAGAGAGACAGAGAGGGGGAGGGGGGGTGGAGAGAAAGAGAGAGAGAGACATAGATAGATTACTCTTCTTTATGTGAGAGAGCTGAAAAATACTTACTAGTTCTGACTGATTGAATTAAATGATGTTGATTACATTTCTATAAAAGCTGAACCGATAGTAGCACAATAATTGCAAATTACAAGTGTATATTATTGTGTAATAATCCTTTCTATAGTAACAACTTAGGTTGGACCTGCATACAAGAATGCATAGGTCATTCTCAGGAAATAAAACCAGACAGAGGGATCAGGGGCACCATGTGCATCAGATGGTCTTGAATTGGGGTTTATTTGGGGATAATAACTGGCTCACTGTACCTTATTCCACATATTAAATGTTTACTTAAATTATTGCTTATATTATGTATTCCACAGGAACATTTTCTTCAATTTTAAAGATTTTCTAAGAGAAACAACAAAAAACTTAAATACCATAATTGTCAGCATGATGGTATAGTGTGAGCACATCTGCATCACAGCAAGAAGGTCCTTGGTTCAAGTTCTGGACTCAGTGGGGACAGTTCTCTGGAGTTTGCATGTTCTCCCCGTGCTTGTGTAGATTTCTTCTGGGTGCTCTGGTTTTCCCCAATAGTCCAAACACATACATGCACATCAAACTAATGTGTGTGTGTGTGTGTGTGTGTGTGTGTGTGTGTGTGTGTGTGTGTGTGTGTGTGTGTGTGTTGGCCCTGTGATGGTCTGGCAAGCTATTCAGCGTGTAACCCACTTTCACCCAGAGTCGGCTGAGATAGGCTCCAGCAGTTTGAAAAATGAGTGAGTGAGATTGAGTGAATACCATATTTGTCCAATCAGAATTGAGTATCCAAATGAAGTCTTTAATAAAAACTGTAACAGATGTGTGCAATTATTGACATGGTACGTTTTTCATTAAGGAGGCATTAATTAAATTTTTTTGGAAGGAGTCTCCAGTGTTATCACTTTGTAACAGAGGTAAAAATCCAACTCACTATCTCCCCTCCCAGAAAAATCTGCAAGACTGAGGAGTTTAAAATTTCTCAGTCACATAGTCAAGCTTTGTTCACTGTGTTTAAAGAGGAATAAAGTAAACCACCTCAGGTCAGAGTGACTGCTGTACATCACCTCTTAAAGCTGGGGTTGGTGCTAGCACAGAAAATCTGGCACAATTTAAAAGTAGCATTGTTCAGTGTGCCAACTTCACCTTCCCCTGCCCTCAGAGGTCCTTCCAAAGCCACGCACCTTTCCACATGCACTTTGACTGCGGGTTTGTGCATGGTTGGAAGACATGGAAACATTTGATTGGATATTTGTAGCAGTTTAGACATTCGAGGTAGTGATTAGTCGGTGTTTTTACAGAAGTACAATAGCTAGAGATTACTTTTTTTTTTTTTTACACTCATAAGTCTGGGTGTAAAGTCCATTTAAACCAACACAGCAGTGTGTGTACACAGATAAACATTTACCAATCATAGCTTTAAAGGGTAAAGTTCACAGCTTTACCAACAGAGGGCAGTTTAGCACTGTGTATATATGATAATAATGACTTTATAAACCCGCTCTCATTTTATAGGGGTTTGGCTGTGAGGCAGAATCTTCTTGATTTCAATACTGTTTCTCTTATGGCTCTTAAAGTCCTGGTTTGCTGTATATCTCTTTCAAACACACAGAATATGTAGTTTAGGTGGGATAGGAGCCAAAATGTGGACTGTCGGGTTTCTGAGGTCTGGACATGTCTCATTCAGTCATCATTCATTCATTCATTCATTTTCTAAGCCGCTTTATCCTAATTAGGGTCACAGGAAAGCTGGAGCCTATCTCAGCCAACTCTGGGCAAGAGAGGGTGACACTCTGACGAGCTCACCAGGTAATTGTGGGGCCAACACGCACAACTATTCACACTCACACCTAATTTGGAATCGCCAATCTGCCTACTGTGCATGTTTTTGGATTGTAAAAGGAACCCAGAATACCTGGCGGAAGCCCACGTAAGTACGGGGAGAACATACTAGCATCAAAATAAAATACGCCCTGAGCTTGGGAATTGAACCCAGGCCTTCTTCCTCCGAGCTAGGCGTGCTAACTCTGGCCACATCTGTTTCACCATATTTTTAAAGGGTTTGTTCGAAAATAAATGTAGGCTAGACTTTTGCAAGTGTTGCAAGTCGATGTCAGTGAGAGCTTTTACAAATTTATTTTACATCTGAGATGATCCTGACACTCTTATCTTAAAAAAAAACAATCAAAGATCAAAATTTCAAATTTGTTTTGAAACTAAAGAAATTTTAATCACAGAGTGAACAATGCAGCAGCAGTAGGAGTACATGTCAGAAATATAAATGAGGTACATCTGAATATTTAATTATTTTACGACAAGAAAGGATGATCCAAGACGCCATAGAAACTCTACGCCTCTGTACTCCGAAGAGGTGCTTTAAAAAATCTTTTCTCACTTGAAATGCATTGATTCATCATTCATTTTCCAAACTGCTTATTCCTAACCAGGGTCACAGGGAGGCAGGCGCCCATCTCAGCCGACCCTGGGTGAGGGCAGAGTACACCCTGGACAGCTCGCCAGGACCCCACCCTAGCTGACACTAAGCTCACAAGACCATTACAGGGCCAACATACACAGATATTCAAACTTACACCTGGGATCAATGTGGAACAGCCAATTAGCCTAATGTGCATGTCTTTGGACTGTGGGAGAAAACCAGGGTACCTGGAGGGAACTGGAGTACCTGGAAAAGACACACATAAGCATGGAGAGAGCATGCAAATTCTACACAGAAACGCCCAAGCTTGGGACTCAAAGCCAGGATGATTAATAACTGGATGATGATATTTGCTTGTCCTGCTGGTTGAAAGGAGATGGGTGAGAGTTTTTTGCACTGTACACTCGTCCAAACAAAAAAAAATGCAAGCAATGTAAGTAAATAAATCACAAGTTTATTTAAAAACGATTTTGCTTGCTGAGGTCGTCTTCATTCATTTTCTGAATCACTTAATCCTAATTAGGGTCATGGGGAGGCTAGTGTCCATCTCAGCCGACTCTGCGTGAGGGCAGACTACACCCTGGACAGCTCACCAGGCCATTTCAGGGATGAGGCTATCTTGTGTATTATTACATTTGACTGGTGAGTAAAAAGAGTTAAAAATGTATCTCACTGGGCTTGTTGGGGACTGTCTCAAATGGATATGTCGCCATGTTTACCATCCATTTGCCAAACTCACTTTCAATCAACAAGTGTTTTCACACATTCATTTTCTAAGCCGCTTAACCCTAATTAAAGTCGTGGGGAGGCTGGCACCCATTTCAGATGACTCTGGAAGAAAGTGAGGCACATACTGGCCGTTGCAGGGCCATCAAGGAGTTAGGAATATGTTCAAAATTTTTAAATAGTTTATGAACTCTGCCTACAGTTCGCAAATGTCTGTGGTCTTATGACCATCATGTGGCTGTGATCCTACATAAAGGCAACTTGGTGAGCATTTAGCAAACAGTCAAGAATAATTGTCATACTAGCCAAATTCGCCAAACTGTCACTATTCGCAGGGATTCACCAACTGTTTGGAAAAAAATACTGAAAAAAGTCGTGAAGAATACTGAAAATCTATATCTGAGGTAAGCATCTCTGAATTACTAAAAACAACTCTAAGTATTTAATTGAAGTGTGTTATATTAGTGTTAATTCTTTTTTATTATTTTAGTTCTAAATTGGAAAATTATTGAGATCTTGAAATATTAATAAAATAAATATGTAAAATAAAAAAATAAAAAAGTGTTTTTTGTTAATAAATCTTACTGAGCACCCTGAACTCTCTCTCTGCTTTTTTTTTTGGATCTTGGGTCCTGCAAATGGGGCGTAGGAACCGTCACGGCGCATCTCGCCGGCCGTCCAGTCCTGACAAAAGCCACACATAACCAAATATTAACAACACTTTCTGGGATCTTCACAGAAAAAAAATTCAGGAAATAAATAATAACAAGTCGGCACGGTGGCGCAGTGATTAACACATCTGCCTCACAGCAAGAAGGCCTGGGTTCAATTCCCAGCCTGGGCGTTTCTGTGTGGAGTTTGTGTTGTCCCCATGCTTGTGTGGGTTTCTACCGGGTACTTCGGTTTCCAGTCCAAAAACATTCAAAAGATGAGTAGTAGGCTAATTGACTATTCCAAATCTCCCTAAGATGTGAGTGTTGGCCTTCCAGTGGCCTGGCGAGCTGTCCAGGCTGTACTCTGCCTTTGCCCTGAGTCAGCTGAGATAGGCGCCAGTCTCACCGCGACCCTAATTATGATTAAGCAGTTAAGAAAATGAATGAATGAATGAATAACCAAATAACCCTCTCTGGGATCATCACAGAAAAAAGTCAGGAAATAAATAACACTATTTCTGAAATAAAATTGCACTATTTATGAAATCAATAAAAATCAAATACAGGGATCCCTCACTTTTTGTGTTTAATAGGGGGTCAAGACCCTACGCAAACACCGAATTTCTGTGAAGTAGGATCGACCCCCCCTGACTGACGTATACTTATGTATATGTGTATATAATATCAATAAATACATATTCAAAGCTAAAAATGCTTATGATAACAATTATATATTCAAAAACAATGCATTAGATGTAACCGGAGTCGGTAGTGAGCTTGCGGCCTCTAGCTTAAGGCCGCAAAGTCACTACTGACTCCGGTTTGGGACATGGCCTCTGAAATCTCGCAAGCTGATTGGTCGAAACAAATTTCCCTTTAGAAGAAGAAGAGGCTGGGATCCGAATCTGAGTCAGTAGTGACCCCTGGCAGCATTTTCCTGAACTTTTTCCCTATTCCTTATTTTTCAATGAATATTTTAAAAAAAAATCCGCGATGCACTGAAGCTGCAGAAGCTGAAGGGCGATATAGCGAGGGATGACTGTAACCCTCTCTGGGTTCTTCACATAAAAAAGTCAGGAAATAAATAACACTATTTGTGAAATAAATAATAACCAAATAACCCTCTCTGGGTTCTTCATAGAAAAAAAGTCGATGGAACATTAACTTTCTGTTATGCCGTGCACAATTTTAACATGAAAAAAGTTCAGCTTTGTTATCAGAGCAGAGTCTCTTACTTAAATGACTCATATGAGCAGTCTCTGAAAAGTTCCTGTGTTCCTTCCTTATAATCCTTTTGTAGGATCCAGTAGGCTTGTAGACACCACTGTTTGCAGCTCTTTCTCTCATCAGCTTCCCTGTGAAAACCACAAAGCAAGCAGGCTGAGAAACTGAACTAAGTGATACAGCACCTACACAGCACAATATATTTCACTACCAGTATGGTTGTGGAGATGGATTTTATCCCGGTAGATTTTGTCATGATTACATTTGTTTATATTCAGAATGACTCATTCAAGTCAGTCAGGTGAGTTTACCTATGTATGTTGATCAGTGTGTACTGTGGGCCTGCATCTGGCTGGTGAGAAGTTGAATGTCAGGTTCCATTTTAGTCACAGCCAGTCTCAAACACTAATGCAGATGTTCCTCTGTCAATCTTGATCTCATTGGAGTTTTCTGTAGTTTCATGTGTGAAAAGGTTTGCTCACAGATATACGAGCTGCCAAAAAGTGTGGACATCTACATTGCGTGTTTTTTTTTTATGTCAGGGCACGTGTCATTTGGGAGGGCAGCATAGAAGTCAATGAGACTGTTGGGCTCGAATACGTCCTTCAGAACATCACAGTTTTGTAACTCGGCCAACTCAAACTGATAAGAAGGCTGGGCTTCATCAATGTCGGCAGCAAAAGGGTTCTGGAAAAGAGGGATTTCTTTTGCATTAACATGTAGTTCCTGGATCGCACACCGAACTCCACCTTCAGCATTTCCACTGCTTCCATACACTTTTCAGCTATGAATGGGACTACTGGGTTCTCTGCAGAGAGTTTTTGGGTACCAGGGAGATGGATGGAGTTGTGCTTTTTCACTTGTTCCAAAAGCAGCACTAGTGCACCTCAAATGCTTTTATGTGAGAATACATGTTGCAAATGAGTTTCCCCTGGCCTTGTAGCTGCAAGTTAAGGGTGTTCATCATTTCTGTCATGTCTGTTAAAAATGTGAGGTGCCATTTCCATTCTGGGTCGATCAGCTCTGGGACCGTTGTGTCTTTAGAATGAAGAAATGTGTTTATTTCGGGTAGCAGCTCATAAAATGCCTCAAAACTCTGTCTCGGCTCAACCATTGGACCTCTGTGTAGTACAGCACATCGCCATGCGCAGACTCCAGTTCAAACAGGAATTGTTGAAACTTCCTGTGTTTAAGTCCCTTTGCCCTGATGAAGTTTATGCATGCCACCACAAGCTTCATGACAGAATCCCACTTCAACACTTTGCAGCACAGTGCTTGCTGGTGAATTAGGCAGTGGACTTGTAGTGAGTAGGTGAGACCCTGTTCTTCCATCTCCTAGTTCATGCATCCTATTAGACCCCGAGAATTGCCCACCATACTAGGAGACCCGCCAGTCTTGATGCTGGCAAGCTTTGACCAGTCCAAGGCCGACTCTTGCATAGTTTGGCATCATCATCATTGTCATTATCATCATCTTCTTCTGCTTGATCCGGGGTCGGGTCGTGGGGCAGTAGCCTAAGCAGTGAGGTCCAGACATCCCTCTCTCTGGCCACTTTCTTCAGCTTTTCCCGGGGGATACCGAGGCATTCCCTGACCAGCCAAGAGACATAGTCCCTCCAGCATGTTCTAGGTCGACCCCGATGTCTGGGCATGCCCGAAACACCACACCACGGAGGCGTTTGGGGGCATTCTAACCAAATGCCCCAGCCACCTCAACTGGCTTCTCTCAACGCGGAGGAGCAGCTGTTCTACTCTGAGCTCCTCCTGGATGGCTGAACCTCTCACCCTATCTCTACGGGAGGGCCCCGTCACCTTGCGAAGGAAGCTCATTTCAGCCGCTTGTATCCGCGATCTTGTTCTTTCGGTTACTACCCAAAGCTTGTGACCATAGATGTGGGTTGGAATGTAGATCAACTGATAAATAGAGAGCTTTGCTTTGTGGTTCAGGTCCCTGTTCGCCTCAACGGACCGATACAAGCTCCACTTTACAGCAGAGGCTGCAGCTATCTGCCTGTCGATCACCCGCTCCATTCTTCCCTCACTCGTGAATAAGACCCCGAGATACTTCAAACTCCTCCACTTGGGGCAGGACCTCATTCCAGACCTGGAGGGTGCATTCCACCCTTTTCTAGATGAGAACCATGGCCTCGGACTTGGAGGTGCTGATTCTTATCCCGGCCACTTCGCACTCCTCTGCAAATTGTTCCAATGAGAGCTGGAGATCCCGGCTTGATGAAGGCCAACATCATCTGAAAAAAAAAACAGAGATGAGATCCTTTGGCCACCAAACCAGAAACCCTCAATCCCACGGCTGCGCCTAGAAATTCTGTCCATAAAAATTATAAACAGAATTGATGACAATGGATGGCCTTAGTGGACTCCAACCTTCACCAGAAACGAATTCGACCTGCTGTTACCAATGCGGACCAAGCTCTGGCTCTGGTGGTACAGAGACTGAATGGACTGAAACAACTGGTCCAGTACACCGTACTTCCAGAGCACACCCCACAAGATAGCCCAAGGGACACAGTTGAAAGCCTTCTCTAAATCCACAAAACACATGTGGACAGATTGGGCAAACTCCCATGCCCCCTCCAGGATCCTGTAGAGTGTATAGAGCTGGTCAAGAGCGCCGCAGCGAGGACGAAAACCACATTGTTCCTCCTGAATCCGAGGTTCAACCATCGGTCAGATCCTCCTCTCCATTACACCTGCATAGACTTTCCTGGGTAGGCTAAGTAGTGTGATTCCAAGATAATTGGAACACACCCTCCAGTCACCCTTTTTGAAAAGGGGGGCTACCATCCCTGTTTGCCAATCCAGGGGTGTATGGCCCAGGGGTATGGCCATGTGATGTTGCAGAGACGTGTCAACCAAGACGGTCCTACAACAACCAGAGCCCTGAGATATTCAGGGCAGCTCTCGTCCACCCCCAGAGCCCGACCACTGAGGATCTTTTTTACTACCTCAGCAACCTCAGCCCCAGTGATGAGCGGACCCCCATCCAAACACCCAGGGTCTTCCTCCTCCATGGAAGGCATGTTGGTGGGATTGAGGAGGTCCTCGAAGTATTCCTTCCACCTCCCAACAACATCCCCAGTCAAGGTGAGCAGCTCCCCACTTCCACTGTAAACAGTATTTGTGGAGGACCACTTCCCCCTCCTGAGACACCTAATGGTGGTCCAGAACCTTTTCGAGGCCAACCGATAGTCGCTTTCCAAGCCCTCACTGAACTCCTCCCATGCCCGAGATTTTGCATCAGTGACAGGTCGAGCTGCAGCACGTTTGGCCTGTCGGTACCTGTCTGCTGCCTTGGAAGTCCCACAGGCTAACAATGCCCGATAGGACTCCTTTTTCAGCTGGACGGCACCCTTCACCTCAGGTGTCCACCACCAGGTTCAGGGTTTACCGCCACAACAGGCACCAATGACCTTCCGGCCACAGCTATGGGCTGCCACCTCAACAATGGAGGCACAAATCATCGCCCATTTGGTTTCCATGTCCCACGCCTCCTTCGGGATGTGGTTGTAGTTCTGCCAGAGGTGGGGGTTAAAGGCCCCTTTGACAGGAGACTCCACCAAATGTTCCCAGGAGACCCTCACTACACGTTTGGGCCTGCCAGGTCTGGCCTCCCCTGCCACCGGAGCCGGCTCACCACCAGGTGGTGATTGGTTGACAGTTCAGCTCCTCTCTTCACATGGAGTGTCCAGAATATGTGGCCGCAAGTCCGGTGACATGATTACAAAGTCGATCATCAAAGTGCAGGCTAGGGTGTTCTGGTACCAAGTGCACTTATGGACACCCTTATTATCGAACATGGTGTTGGTGATGGGCAAACTGTGACGAGCACAGAATTCCAGTAACAAAACGCCATTTGGGTTCAGATCGGAGAGGCCGTACCTACCAATCATACCCTTCCAGGTCACACTGTCATTGCCCACATGGGCACTGAAGTCTCCCAGGATGACGAGAGAGTCCCCAGGGGGAGTGTTCTCCAACACACCCCTAAGGACTCCAAAAAGGGTGGGTGCTCTGAACTGTCATTTGATGCATTAATACAAACAACAGTCAGGACCCTTACCCCCACCTGAAGGTGGAGGGAAGCTACCCTTTCATCAACTGGGAAGAACCACAACATGTCAAGACGCGGGGAAACAAGGATGCCGCCGCCTCTCCCCATGAGCAACTCCAGAATGAAATAAGGTCCAGCCTCTCTCGAGATGGGTGGTTACATGGTTTGGCGTACTTTACCAAAAATATCCTCCCGAGTCTTAGTCCCTTTGAGGCTTTGGAGAGCTGCCAACTCCTCACACATCTCAAAGTTTGCGCTAACTCCACGAATAAAAATGAGCAGCTGTGCTGTCCTGTACGTCTGTGCTCTCATCCAGTGATAATGAAAAAAAGTCAAATTCTTTCGTCTTCTGCTGCAGCTGGACATATACATTACCCCCGATTTCGTCAATGCATTTGGTGATTGTACTCGCAGACAGACTCACGGCATTAAAGACATCTTTCTTCTCGGGACACACCTCCTCAGCGACAGCATTCAAACATTTCTTGACAAACCCTTCATCAGTGAAAGGATTACCGCTGCTTGCTATCAGTTGAGCAACCTGAAAGCTGGCCTGAACAGATGACTGGTTCAGCTGAGCTTGGCATATAAGTGTATTCTGCTGAGCTAACAGTCCACTTTTTAGCTTTTAGAGTTTGTCTGGTCACATTTGGCCTTGCAAGCTATCACACTTGTCTTTGTAACAGGTTTCATAGTGTCAACGCAGATTGTATTCTTTGCATTCCTCCACTGCCTCTTGACAGATGAGACAAACAGCCTTTTCTTTGCATTGAACAAAAAAATAATTTGTCCACTAAAGGTTAAATACCCTCCTGCATTCTGAATCATTTTTTCTCTTACCGAACCTTTTTGCCATTATTCCATTCTATTTGAAAGGGGCAAGTCTATGATTTTTTTCTTGGGGTGGTCAGATAGGGGCACAGGCTGCAGAAAGATGGAATAGAATGTCCCGTTCTGTGCATGTATTAGTCTCAATTGCGTGGCCAGACTGAAAAAAAAAATCATAACGCGTCTCTAGTATTGTTCAGGGGGCCGGCCAAATGTGGAGGTGGGTATCTGACTTGTTTAATAACTGTATACTGTTATTTTTGCCATTATCTTGACTTTTATGAACTGAGAAATTCACAATTTTACACGTATGAGTGAAACGTCAGCCTTTTTAAACAGGTTAATACAAATTATCAAATGAACTTAAGTAGATTGCAAGTTCAAAAATGTAAGTAAAAACCACTTGATAATAAACATATACATAAGGTGCAAAGATTGTCCCAAAGATGACCTTAATTTGTGTTGATATTTTGGAACAAACAGCCCAATTTTTATTTATTCATTTTTTAAAAATGTGACCACATGTGATGGGACTTGGATCTTCAAGTATAATCCTGAATCATAAGGCAGTCAATGCAGTGAAAAACACTTCCGGGGTCACTAAAGAGAAATCTAGTCTGCACTCAAGGGAACTCGTTTCGAATCCGTTCTAGAAGTGAAGAATAAAATGACAGAGCTTCTGAGATGAATAATGGAAGACCTGCTGTGATCAGTGGTTGGTGTAGAATGAAAATAATTGAAATGTAAATTTATGCCATTAAAATTGAATTACTGTATCAGCCTTGATTTTTTAAAAGGCACATTTCATGTTTCTTACACAGACATTTTTATATTCCCACTGTTGTACTGCCTGTATGGTGTTCTCTCTATATCTGCGTTGGGTTCCTTCTGTTGAATATTAAATTTAACCCTGAATTGAGGACTAAAAATCTTTTTGCTTTGTATTTGGGATGTTTGAAATGCTGATATTCCCTTTTCAAATATCATGTCTCTGTAACAATTCATGCATTTGTCCTGGTTTAATATATAACCTCACCCCATCTGACAGAAATCCATCCAAAGCTTAAAAAGACTGAAATTTTTCCCTTGTGATTGTCCATGGCAGTGGTCACCAAGCCTGTTGCTGGAGATTTACCTCCCTGAAGACTGAAGACAATGACTTAAGAAGTTCTTGCTCTGCTAAATGAGGTGGGTTAGATTTTGCTTAGAGATAAAAACATGAAAGAAGGTAGATCTCCAAGACCAAGGTTTGGAACTTTAGGTCTACAGTATAGCAATGCTTAAGTCTAGGTAAATAGATAATAGGTGAGAAATACTGAGTATGCTCAATGTAGAATTTCAATGAGATCTTTTTGGTCACAGCACTTTATTGAATCGTGCAGTTTGTTAATGTCATTTTCCACCATGTTTATGATTATATACCCTGATTTTGCTCTCATTTTTTGTAGCTGCAATGTTTTCCACTAGAAGAGGATATGAAGTTAGTTGGTGTGAGACAAGAGGATGCAGAGGACAGGGATGGATGGAAACCGAAAATTCACTGTTGCGACAACTGAGAGGAGAACCTGAAAGTAGTAGTAATAGATTGAACGAGGATGTCTGGGGTGTTCTGTGCAGTTGATGTTCTGGTTCATCCCAAAGCTGTTCACAGAGTTCTGTGCAGAGAACTTGAAATATTCCACTCCAACCTTGGGAAATAAAGTCTTCATGGTGAGTTTGAAGACATTGTTGTTCTGGAACATGTTTTGTTCTCTTAGCTCCAGCGTAATCAGGTTTTATGTTCCATGTGATGATCAGGTGTTTGCTTGCTTTAAGCTATAAAGTGTATGTACCGGTATGCATAGAGTGTATGATACCTCTTTGTTTGGGCCATATAACACTAGTTTAAGTGACATTTATTAGATGAGCCCTAAAAATCACAGCATGGAGTTGTTACTGAACTATCTGATATGCTTTCTTTCTAATCTTTTTTTTTTGCGTCTCTAAGTAATGCAGTCGTTCTTATCCAAAAGGAAAACTGGATTCTTTTTTTACTTTAACAAAAGAGCAGAAGTAGCTTATTGTGTTCTCTGCTGTCTGCATTGTACTTTGATGGATTGGTCCGCTGTTAATGGAACTCTAAATGAAAATTTCGCAGGAGCACTGAAGGTTACCTGTCAATCACACTGTTTACATCCATTTTTCTCCCATCTCAGACTTCAACTTCCTGACCTTTTCATTCATTCCTTAATTCCCATCTTCTTTACTTTTTCTATCTAGTTAACAAAGTTAAGGATTCTTTTGGATGTTGCATCAGAATTTCTTCTTGAATAGTGGAGACGAATGAAAAAGAAGCCCAGTTGCTTGTGACTGAAGCCCTCAAAACTACCATTACTGGGATGACTGTCACATCGTTAAGTTGTGTGGAACCCTCAACTAAAAGTTGTGCGTAAAGCTCTGTGGGTTGGATGTCCCAGGGTGGTAGCAACCCTCTCTGAGACATCCAGATTGTGTAGTTCAGGTGACACACTGGTGGGTTTTCATGAGTGTCAAAGGCACAGAGGGACACACGGTTCTGTCTTAGTTTCATTTATTACTTATTTATAAGCATTATAAAACTCTCATTATAATACATAAAACTGTTACTGCTCATCCTGTCACACCATCTCGGCAGTTTTTTAGATTATAAATTGTTGATTTTGCCACCTTTTACTTTTCTTTTCGTTTTTTTATAGTGTGCCTTTGTTTTATTTCAGTATCTATTCAATAAAATACAGGAATTCCTCACACTCTTCAAAACTCAAGTAACTCTACACACCTTTCACCATAATTTCATCAGCTGCCATATCTTCAAAGCTTTGACCACAATGGTACTATATTTGGATTTTTGAAACTGAATACCAGACTCAAACGGCTCATTCAGGCTCGAACAAAATCTAGTATCTCATTTTCATAAACATAAACGCTCTTGTCTTCACACACCATGAGAATGCAAACACGCTGTGATGATGTCACAGAGAAGGACATCATGTTGTTTTGGCTATTGTGGACTGTACTAGCAGTGCATTATTGCCACTCATTGGTCTGGAGTTCTCTGCTTTGGCTTACACACTATTTTACGGTGTGTGTGTGTGTGTGTGTGTGAGTGTGTGTGAGTGTGATTTTCTGTATATGAATCTTGGGCTGCTCGTTACATACCAGCGCACACAGCAGGGGATCGGAGATCACTCTCAAACTTACTAAAAAGGCAGCGAGTTCTACACTCCTACTGTACATTTCTCTTCTTAACTAAATCAAGATGAACACAGGGGCAGCTGTTGTCCAGAAACTGATAAGTGTGAGTGTGGAAATAACCAGCATTGCAGAGCTAGGCTTGTTATGGTCAGGTGAGGGAAGGGATTTGCGTGTGAGTATGCATGCGAGGACTAAAATGCAACAAGGAAAAAAGATAAAAACATAATAAACATTATTGAAACGCTGACATAGATAAGCAAGTATCCACAGAATTACACGGGAGATGGTGGATCAGAGAGGAGAGAAAACATCAACAGAGCAGCTCTGGATTTTGAGAGAAAGTGTCCTCTGCGGAGCCACAAGCTGGTGGAGAGAAATACCACTGAGTCTAAATGTAATCAATAAACAAATAACATGTGATATTCTTGACTGAAACGACTCTAACAGCGTATCCTTTTCTACTATGATTTGTTTTAAAGTTATTGTACTGGACTTCACAAGGTTGTCTCTTACAAATGATGTGAAAATTGTACTCAGGAGCAGCTCAATCACATCGTTGATGATGAGGAGGAGGACAAAGGATAAAATCCAGCCTCCATGTTTTCGCAGAGTGTAAAAAAAAATACAGCATCAAAATCAGAGCTGGCAGACTGACACACACGTTAATGACAAATGGAATAATGATCATTACTCTGGAATAATAATCAGGAACATAATTAGGATCGATAAGGTGATCATAATAAAACTCTATATGTGGCACTTTAATGTGTGTGTGTGTCAATCACAGTTTTTATATTACGCCTCGCTGTCTGTGGCGACTTCGCCGACTTATGTCACAAAGTGTGTAGATCATGTGACACATTAAAGAAACATGGCAGAAACATGGACAAAGGACAAAGAGACAGTGGACACAGAGTCTGGCACCCAGTGGAGCACCACTGTCATGGTCTGCCCATCACATGGGACATTGCACAATAATATCAAAACCTAATGGAAGTTCACACTATCTTGACATTAGGGAAGTCAGCTAAGCTTGAGAGAGTTGACTGCATGGCTGTCCCTGCAGGAGGAACCTCTACTGTAATTTGCACACCATCATGAATCTCCAACTCCCAACGCACCAAATCGGTCAAAGCAGCTCCTTATTAAGCCCATCATGAGATAGATTGGTTATGGTGGGAGTTAAAAGACCTTAACCCTAGAACGGTTACCAGGGTGGAATTCACCCGGTGTAATTGAGGTGGTTGTGTAACTCATACGTCTGGCA
>JAQNCB010000001.1:63642428-63655441 GCA_030068295.1 Euristhmus nudiceps
TGTGTGTGTGTGTGTGTGTGTGTGTGTGTGTGTGTGTGTGTGTGTGTGTGTGTGTGTGTGTGTGTGTGTGATTTTAACACTAATATTTTTTATTTACATTTGCTGATGCTAGATGATGTACTCTGACATCACTGTGGGATCTGCAGATTACTGTCAGGATAAAGCTGTAACATCTTGGGCCACATTTCAGTGTCTCTCTCTCTCTCTCTCTCTCTCTCTTTCGCTCATTCATTGCTTTTACTTTTCCCCACTGACTTTTAATTTGCGATGGGTTGCGTTCCTGTTCAACGGCAGTTCAAACACAACATGCAGTATTTGTAGTATAGAACAGAGGTCACCAATCACCGGGCCGCAGACCGGTACAGGTCATTTACCTGGCCGTCACAAAGTAAGGAATAATTTATTTATTTTTTTTATTTATTTATTTTTTTTGTTAACTATTGGAGATTGTAAAATCTTTTATTTTCAAAAATCACTCATCTTGGTCACCAGATATGGTACAGCAAAAAATAAACCCACAAGTGAGCACAAATGAGTAAAAAAAAACAAACATCTTTAGAGAACTTTACACTAATTCAGTGAGATGGTGAGTGGTATTTTTGCGCACTTTGTTTTTAGTTGTTTCTATACTGCAGTGATGTGCATTCAGGGAAGACTGGGAAGCAGAGCCTCCCCTGTCACTCTTTTATGGGGGGGGGATAAACATAAAATCTAGTAAATGTTAATATTTGTCAGCTAGTTTGTATTACAAACCGTTTTCCCATTCAAATCCAATATTCAATTTTTTTTTTTTAATAAGGAAGAGCAGAATTTCCATATGTCCGATTCAGATACCGGGAGGAGCTGCGCGCAATGGCAGCGCTTTGTTGTTCCTCTCAGTGGTTTGTGTACCGTATTTTCCGGACTATACATCACTCCAGAGTACAAGTCGAATCATCCAAAAATGGCATAATAAAGAAGAAAAACCATATATAAGTCGCACTGGAGTATAGGTTGCATTTTGGGGGCAGTGTTGTTTAAATGATTTTGTTAACCCACTTTTTTTCGTATGAAGACAACGTGACGGTGACGCACTAAAAATGGATCTTTGGCGACGAAAACATGACGTGACGAGACGAGGTGTAACAAATGTTGGTGTGTGAGATGCTCACAGTGTGTCTCTGCCTACTCTACACCTAACGCAGAGCGGGGAGGAAAAACAAAGGTGCAGGCTCACCTTTACACACAGGAACATATAGTTCCACTGAAACATTAGACTGTTGGCTCAAACATGTTATAACAGACTCTTCATTTCAATCTATGGTTTATGATATGCTTTATATCTTGCGTGAGGAGTCATTTAGCTTAGCATTAGCATGTAGTCTCTTATTTACCTGTCTCAGATGCCGATGGAGAGCAAGTTCACTGTGATGTGCTCTCACTGCGCTTTTCAGCCACTGAAATTCTCTGTTTTTAATCCTGTTAATGTTTTTACTCCTCTGTGTTTAATATTCCCATTTAAAACATTCACAATAAATACGCTGTCTTTCCGGATCATTGGAAATCTGGGTCAACCTTCTCAACAGCACTAAATGCTTCCTGTGTTGCCAGTGTTAAAAATAATCAACATGGGAAATGCGGTTGCCAGGGTAAAATAATCAACAGTGAAATGCGGTCGCCAGTGTAAAAAAAAAAAAAAAGTTATGTTATAATGTGTTAATAATTTAACATACAAGTCGCTCTGAAGTACAAGTCACCCCCCCCGGCCACACTATGGAAAAAAAAAAGTGACTTGTAGTTTGGAAAATGCGGTAAATTTCTCACAGACTGTGCTGGTAATGCGATGTAAATAATGTGTTTCTGTCCCACTATATATCACAGATGAAATGCTTTCAAGCACTCAGGTTATATGCTCTGCCTTTTCATAACCTGGATCATGTATAAAATGTATTTCTGTAACGTGTTTAGGTTCCTACATCAATCATAAAACCCAGTAAAAAAGGTTACTCTGTTAAGGGTGCCCCGGACTCATGGCAGAGGGTGCTTGTGAGCTCACAGATTCTTACACGACCGACACTATTTGTTTGTTGTCGTATTTCCTTTATAATCCACCTTATCAAAATGGAAGACTGATTACATTTCCAAGTTGAGAAAATTTGCAAATCTGTACTTTCAGTCAAAACATTAGGTAATAACTAAAGGAAGACCAACGCAGTTGGAATAAATTTTAACCTCAAATGAAATATGCGCCACATGTTTGTGCAAAGAATGCTGATATGAGAGATAAAACATAATGCAATTGCCTGTTGTCAATCAAATGATGAATAACATACTCTTTTTGAATTCATTTGCATTTGTAAATCTGACTCTGAGAGTCAGTGCCTTGCCAGCTGTCAACCTCATCGCACGTCACAACTTTACCGGTCCGTGAAAGTATTGGTTTACATGAAACGGGCCCGTGGCACAAAAAAGGTTGAGGACAGCTTGAAAACTCGCACTGTCCTAAAAGTGTCTCCATAGTTTTGCTCACAAATACACAGCATTATGGTTTTCCTGGACTAGAAAGAAAGCAGAACACGGCGGACTCGCGTGTAAATGATTCCGTCACCCCGAACAACATTAAGCAAGTATGTATTGACATACACGTGATTTTGCAGTGTGTGAGATGTTGCTCTGGCATTAAGGTGAGACAGGACATCTCCGACGAATCATTGAGACCCTCGGGTTCAACTTTATAATCGTAATCTGTTTACAGTGGTATTGTTTTGGAAGCTGAGTGTGTCGACGTGCAGGGCTGAGAGAGAGACAGACTGAAAGGCTAAAGCGCCGCAGCATCACTGTTTTTAGGTAGAGGTGAGGCAAGGGTTAAACCAGCTGCCTTCAAAATGGAACAGAGTCGGACTTTGCTTCTTGTTCTTTCATGTTCGCTTTCTGTTTTATTACTCTCTCTTTTTGTTTTACACTTTGTGTGTGTCTCTCTCTCTCTTCTCTGTTGGTGGAATGTCCCATCTCATCCTTTCTCACTCTTCTCTCCCTGCAGCCGAAGACCTCCTGGCGCTCCCCACCGACCCACCATAATCCGCCCTGCTGAGCCCTCCCTTCTAGACTAGGCCTACACTACACTCTCACCCTTGCAGACACACACACACACACACACACACACACACACACACACATATATACCTGCGAATATGGGCCACCAATGAGAACTAGAGTGTAATAGTGAGCGGGGAGAAGGCTGCAGGGTTAGAACACTGCGGATTTGAGGATTGGTGTCTGTACATCCAGCCTGACCAATAAATAATCTACCTGTCTAGTTGATTCAGACTGTTCTCTGATACAAAACGCTGCTAACTTCTTCCTTTAGGCGCAAGATCACTGAGATTCCATATGCAGCCTGTACTTTTGGTACAATTACTCAAACCACTTCTTTAACTTTTATTTCCTCCTTCATTATTTGCTCGGTTGGCCTCCAGGGGGCGCTGCTTTAACCTTCTGTCGTTGAGATTTACTTTGGGTGATGTGTTTTGTTTTTTTTTTGTTTTTTTTTTTTTTTTTTTTGTTTTTTGGGGGGGGGGGGTTGGTTTTATTGTCTCTGAATGTAAACCAGCATCTGCTTACTAGCAAACTAGCCGAGACACCCCCAGCCCACCGCCCTGTTTATAGTAAACATGAACAATTAAATAATATTGTTTTTTTATTTTTTAACCTATTTAGACTAACGGATATAGAAAAGATTTTGTCGTTCTTCTTATCTTTCCATCTCCGTTTTTAAACTCCACTTAACAGTCTGTGCATTAATTCTTGGTTCACTTTGATTAAAGAGCACTTAGGTTTTTAGGTGGACGTCTGAATTCTCCGCCGTAAACGGTGTGTAAAATAGACATCATGACTTGGACTTTGTGTGTGTATATGTAATAGTAATGTGTGTGTGTGTGTGTGTGTGTGTGTGTGTGTGTGTGTGTGGGAGAAAGTAATCCTGATGCACAGTCATTGCTCGGGTAACTGGAGGCAGGGAAGTTGTTGCTATTGTTATTATTATTATTACTAGTAGTAGTAGTAGTACCCTGTCTCGGCTCCTATAGCGTCTCAGGTTTTCACACTCCTGATTGAGTAATCTACCATGATCTATAGCTCTAGTCATGTTTTATACAATTTAAGTTCATCTCATGAGGCCTAGATTTCATGCCTTTATTTCACGTTCAGGGACGAAGCGATACATCGTGAAAAATGGACACAAGAAGGGGCAGTTAGACCATACATTAGCTGGAATTATAGTTAGTGGATAAACGATGTGACTAAAACTCACATTGTATTGTAATACTTGCATTCTATGCTACGTTTTTCAAGTGAGCAAAACAGTATCCGGGCAGAGGTGGCCTGGTGATAGGGTGATGGATTACTGATCCCAAGGTCGGGGATTAAGGTCCCACTATCACAGGGTTATCACTGCTGTCCCCCCAGTGCCGCCAACTGGGTTATCAAAGGCCGGCCGTGTCTCTCACTGTCTGTGGTGAGAGGGATGTACAAGAACCATTGCTGACTTTCATCAAGAGTAGCTGCATAGCTGTCAGAGTGTTTCTGCCCTGCGATGGCCTGGCGAGCTGTCCAGGGTGTACTCGGCCCTCGCCGAGAGCTGGCTGAGATGAGCACCAGCCTCCCTGAGACCCTAATTAGGATTAAAGAGTTCATAAAATGAATGACTGTTTTTTCCTTTTTCGATTTTTATTTATTAAATTTAATAGGAACTATCAGTAATTTAAATAAAAATAAAAAACACACACAGCTGGTACATCTCTCTTGACCCTCTCAGAATGAATATGAAAATAAATATTAGGCGTCTTAGGTACCCAGTTCTAATCCTTCTCTTTTTTTCTTTTTTTAAATTTGTTCTTTTTGCCTTTTGAATTAGTTTTGTGAGTGTAATTTGGTTCAGACTACCCCTCTGGCTGGAACCCAGACTGGATGAGAAGGGTCTAAAAATGGAGCTCATGCATACATGTATGTACATGTACTGTACTATGCTTCCTTTTAACAAAATTTATATTCGTAATAATTAATATAAATAAGGAAACGGCGTGCTGATTTGTGTGTCGGCAAATGGACGTCGACGTTATGAGCCGTTATAACCAAACATCAGTGGTTTTAAAGTTGGTTACTAATGAACACATTAACAGGGCGATGGCTTTGTGGGGATATGTGCACATAAACGTATACACACATGCAGTTTGGATTATTTTTTTTTCTTTGTTTTTTTTTTCTTGAGTGTATTATTTATAACCTGGGCATTTGTCAGTGATGTTTTTGATTTCCTTGTTATTTCTTTCCTTTTTGTGTTCGTCATTCTGTTTTTGGAGAAATAGTGTTTAAGGTAGTGCAGGGAGGGTTCTGTAGAGACTTCTTGAACATTAAATCTACAAATAATATAAATAAAATCAAATAAAAAAATAAATATGAGCTGTTGAAGAGGTAAGGGTAAGGACTTTCGATTGGACCTAATATTGATACTTGTGGGTTTCTTCTGATCAGATCGCAGAATGACGGTGTTTGGTGTTTGATTTTATTTAACGGGTGTGAAAGGGATGATGATGATGATGATGATGATGATGATTTCTGGAATTACCTTTTGGGGAATTTATTTACAATTTACACTCTGACCTGGAGATGGAGGAGGGGAATGGACATTTGTGATGAGCTGTAATTTACAGAGGGAGAAATTCTCTCTAGATGGATTCCAGATTTCCTTCACATATTAAATGATGTGGCTACAATGATGATTAATTGTCATATATACAATATAATAAAACTATATCTTTAAACATAATTAAACCTTATATAAAAATGACTCGTTGTAGGCACGCCTTAGTACCATCCCTTAGTGCATAATCTCTCCTCCGACACTCCACACGTCTCATCTCTTTGGTTTCTGGGGCAGAAACTGATAACCATCCTGTATGATTCTCCTATTTGTATCTCTTATTTTATTGTTCCTTTTTGAAATCATTGATCCTTGTCAAGTGCCTCTGTAGCAATTAATGCACTCTGAGCAAATGGTGGAAAATTGGAATAAAACATACGAGCTAATAAAGAGGTATTGTGTACAATAAAAGGGACTTCCTGTGGTGATTGGTGTTTCCTTGTGTCTTTTATTTCCTTCCTGTTTCCTCACTGCATCTCTCAATCTGCCTGGTGCTGTTTCATACTGTTGGCATTTATGTAGCAAGCGTAAACATCGTAGGATATTAGACGAACAGGGTTTCTGCAGATCTGCGCTCCTCAGTTTGTTAATTTGAACTTGTATATAGTTTATAACATTATTATATGCTGTGAAGGAATATCACAGTCTGATTGGATTGCTATGTTGCTATAATAAGCAATTATTAAGTATGATATGACAAATTATTCAGTAGACTGGCTATTGTCCACCGAGGCTGAAGGTTAAGGCAGATAACAGGTCTCAGAGACAGACTAATTCTCCTTATCATACAAATACTGAATTCTGGAATTGTTCAGTCATTAAAAAATGTGTTCTAAGTAGACAGTCACATTACTGTTTCACTTTCCAGTCATACAGTAATCGTTTAACATACCCGATGGCAATGATGCAATAAATCAGCCATCCCAAAGAAATGTAAGCCTATGGCTTTCCACCAATCAGAAGTGACCAGTTCTCTTAAATGAATAATAGACTTTTCCACCTTGCAAGTAGTGAGACTACTAGTGGTGTACTATTAGTAATGGTGTCGTCGTTGGCGTGATGGGCTCTTGATTGCGAGGTTATGAGTTCAAATCCCACTGTGCTAAGACCCTTTTACCCCTTTCACCCAGCGGTATAAATGGGTACCAGTAAAAATATTGGAATAAACCCTGTCTGGGGGGAACATTGGCACTACAGTGATCCCTCACTTTTCACAGTTCATGAGGGGTTTGACCCCCCCACCTGTGAAGACAGAATTTCCGCAAAGTAGGATCGAACCCCCTGACCGATGGATATATATATAATATCAATAAATACATATTCATATAAATGCTTATAATAACAAACATTCAAAAACAATTAATAATATGTATTGACTTCAGCCTTTTCTGTTACGAATGCTGTTATTTCAGAGCTCTTTCCAAACCGGAGTCAGTAGTGACCTTGAAGCATTTCCCTTAAAGTTTTCCCTATTTAATAGTGAAAGAGTAAAGTGAAAGGCCGCAAGGTCACTACAGACTCAGTTTGGGACGCGAACTCTAAAATCTTGCAAGCTGACTGGTCGAGACGAATTTCCCAGCATTAAAAGAGGTTGGGATCCGAGTCAGTAGCGACCCCTTGTGGCATTTTGCTGAACTCTCTCTCTCTCTCTCGCTCTCATTCATTCATTATATATATATATATATTTTTTTTTTTACCCGATGAATATTTTTTAAAAATCTATGATGCACTGAAGCTGCAGAACCTGAAGCACGATATAGTGAGGGGTCACTGTATAGCGAATTTTTATTCATCATGTCAAGACCTCTCTTTCAGCTAAAGAACAGTGACTATTCCGATAAAGTTAAATTAGAATAAAGAAGGAGCACCTGTGATCTCTGCAGACACCCTGTACTTATGCTGTACTACTCCTGTCTCTTTAAAGCAACAGTTCACTCTTAACTTTTAGTCTGAGAACTTTATTCTCTAAAGCTAGAACACTTGTCGTCGTCGTTGTTGTTGTTATTCTAATACTGAGAGACTGATGCAAATCATGGAATACAATAAAACTGTTTACAATGCCACCTGATTTCCCCTGATATAACAGGAGTTCCACTGTACTGAACCTTTCCATGTTTTGGGGTTTTTAAGCGGATTGTGGATTCCTCATCCTTGAGCACGCACTTTTTTTGGGGGGGTGGAATTTATCGGCACTGATTGACAACATGTTTAGGCCGGTGTGTAAACATTGAGCCATTGGGAAGGTTTTGTGAACAGTAACTGGATTTGAAACAAGAAATTTTTGTTGTTCCTCTACCAAGAAAAATATACAACTACAAACTCAATGCCATAAAATCACTCACTCACTCACTCGCCTAACCACTTAATTTTGCCAGAGTTGTGGGAAGCCTGGAGGCTATTGCGGTCAGCACCAGGCCCTGAACAACTTGCCAGTCAATCGCAGGGGCCAACATGTATTAGTGTTCAAAATAATAGCAGTCCAATGTGATTGACCAGATTAATCCAGGTTTTTAGTATTTTATTTTATTGCTACATATCAAAGAATTTCCCAGTAGATGCAATAGCGTCTCAGAAAAGCAACAAGACCCGGCATTCATGATCTGCATGCTCTTAAGGCTGTGCAATTGGGCAATTAGTTGAAAGGGGTGTGTTATAAAAAAATAGCAGTGTGGCATTCAATCAGTGAGGTCATCAATTTTGTGAAAAAGCAGGTGTGAATCAGGTGGCTCCTATTTAAAGATAAAACCAGCACTTGTTAACATGCATTTATCTTTGAAAGCCTGAGGAAAATGGATCATTCAAGACATTGCTCAGAAGAACAGTGTACTTTGATTAAAAGGTCGATTAGAGAGGGGAAGACTTATAAAGAGATGCAAAACATTCTAGGCTGTTCAGCTAAAATGATCTCCAATGCCTTAAAATGGAAACAAAACCAGAGACACGTGGCAGAAAGCGGAAGACAACCATCAAAATGGATCGAAGAATGGCAAAGGCTCAGCCGATGATCAGAGATAGTCTGGCGTTACCTGTACGTATTGTGACAGTTAGAAGACATCTGGGTGAAGCGAATCTATTTACAAGAACCCCCCGCAACGTCCCTCTGCGTGTGCAGAGGAGGTTTCAATTTGCCAATGAACACATCAACTGGCCGAAAGAGAAATAGAGGAACATTTTGTGGACTGATGAAAGTAAAATTGTTCTTTTTGGATCCAATGGCCGCAGACAGTTTGTGAGACGACCCCCAAACTCTGAATTCGAGCCATAGTACACAGTGAAGCATGGTGGTGCAAGCATCACGGTATGGGCATGTTTCTCCTACTATGGTGTTGGGCCTATTTATCGCATAGCAGGGATCATGGATCAGTTTGCAGATGGCAAAATACTTGAAGAGGTCATGCCCTTGAAATGGGTGTTAGTACAAGACAATAAGCCCAAACACACCAGAAAACGAGCAAAATCTTGGTTCCAATCCAACAAAATTAATGTTATGGAGTGGCCAGCCCAATCCCCGGAACTGAATCCAATCAGGAACTTGTGGGGTGACATCAAAAATGCTGTTTCTGAAGCAAAACCAAGAAATGTAAATGAATGGTGGAATAACAGCTGAAAGGTGCCACAAGTTAGTTGACTCCATGCCACACAGATGTGAAGCAGTTATAAAAAAAACTGTGGTCATACAACTAAATGTGAGTTTAATGATTCGCAGGTATGTTAAATCCTAGAAACAAAAGAGTTTGGACAAAGTAATTTTAAGTTTGTAAAGTCAATGGCAGGCACTGCTATTTTTTTGAACACCCCTTTCAACTAATTGCCCAATTGCACAGCCTTAAGAGCATGCATTTCATGAACGCTGGATCTTGTTGGTTTTCTGAGAATCTACTGCACCTACTGGTTTGCCATGTAGCAATAAAAAAAAATACTAAAAACCTGGATTAATCTGGTTCGTCACATTGGATTGCTATTATTTTGAACACTACTGTACACACACATAGCTATGATCAATTTGGGGCAGCCAATTAGTGTAATGTGCATGTTTTTGGACTGCGGGAGGAAACTGGCGTATGCAGAAAAACCCCATTCACACACAGGGAAAATGTGCAACCTTTACACAGAAACACCCAAGCTGAGGACTTGAATCCATGAACTTCTCACTGTGAGGTGGATGTGCTCACTGGTACGCCATTGTGCCGTATATATCCTGCCATAAAATCTAAATGTGGTAATTAACACACAATATCCAGAGTGGCAGTCATTATCATATTAACACCCACCACAGCGACCCCGTTAACCCCTGGCTGCGTCATCCTTATTCTCCTTCAGTAATGATCAACTTGCTGTACAATACCCTTTTTATATTCGTTATACAAATACTGCACCTTAAAATGTAAATCTAAAATTAACACACAGGAAAAGGGGCCAATATTTTAAAGCTGCTTGACAGACAGTAAAAAGGCCAAGTTGCTTTTTGCGAGACGTGTGGTCAAACCTGAAAGTAGGTTACTGCGAGATGCTCGTGTCACTTCAGGTTAGTAAGCGTTGACTTTCCAAAACAAGGCCACTCAAAGGTAAAACACACACACACACACCAGAGAAAACAAGACCCGAGTTGCTCGGGCTGTTGTTGTTTTTATCTCTGTCGTTCTCTGTTCTTCTCACGCTCATTACGGTTGTTCTCAAACAGACGTCCACCTCCACGACGGAACCAGTGGTAACTCAACATCCAGGACGCCTGTGCTGCAGTGCATTATGGGATGTGAATCCTGCAGAAGACTTTCTACAGTGCTGTTGAACAACTGCCACTTTTCGAGTTATGTTTGAATTTGTTAAAAAGTTACATAATGCCCCGTTTAGTGTTTTTTCTCCCTTTCTACACCTCTATACCAGGGGTCTCCAATCTTATCGGCAAAGGGACGGTGTGGGTGCAGGTTTTTAGGTCAACCAAGCAGTAGCCACACCTTCCACCTGCTTCAATCACTGATCTAAAAAAAACAGAAAAGAAAAGACTAGCTTGTCCATTAGCAGTTCAGTTTGAAAGCTGGGAGGCAGCCATCTTGGTCAGAGTTGAGAGTCATAGACTGTTGAAAGTCACACTCAAATAGCATGGAAAGATATGAAAATAGACAAAATTACATCCAAGATGGATATTTTTAGTGACAGATTTCAGTAGAGATTACTTTTTTTCAATTCATTTCAAATATAAGTGAAATTAAGGGTAAAGTTATATGAATTTAAGGTATTCTGCATGTAAACAGTAACATTTTTGAGGGTTTACAAGATGTGTTGGATTTCAACTGCTACATTTTGAGATCTTAAAGCATCTTAAACATTTTGAGGTCTCACCAAGATGGCTGCCACCCGGCTTCAAAACTGAAACACTAACACACAATCTAGTGGTTTTTTTTTTTCCTTGGAGATCAGTGATTGAAGCAGGTGGAAGGTGTGGCTACTGCTTGGTTGAGAAGTGAAAACCTGCACCCACACCGGCCCTTTGTGGATAAGATTGGAGATCCCTGCTCTATACCTTTTGCTACACCTATTACTACATCACTGCACCCCTCTCTCTCTCTCTCTATACCTCTCACGTTCCCTCTCTTACTGCACCTCTCTCTCTCTCTCTCTCTCTCTCTCTCTCTCTCCACCTCTTATTACACTGCTCACATGCCCTCTCACCGTACCTTTGTCTCCACCTGTCATGTGCTCTCTCTCTCTCTCTCTCTCTCTCTCTCTCTCTCTCTCACACTACACCTTTCACTATATATTTACACCTCTCACACTCCCTCACTCTACATCTCTACACCTCTTGTGCTCCCCCTCTCTGTCTACACACCTGAGTAAAGTCAGTTGTGAACTGTTCAATGTAAAGATGTGCAGTTCAGTCCCCGTCCGACACTTTTCTGACTGTCGTTACAAAATAAATGTACATTTACTTTTAAATTGATCATGTGGAAATCCCCACGTCTCCAACACTTGTTAGGAAAAAAGTTTTAATTTATTAAATACATTTTTAAACCGATTGAAAGTGCTTCTCCTTCTCTAAAGATTATTACATTAAACATTTAATGTATTTTTTTTGTTTCTTATTTATAAACGTAAACCTGACCTGATTCTGAGCTCAAGCTATAGTTAAACATTTACTGCGATTCTCAATAGTTCAAATTATTTTTGTTTAAATTCACCGTTTTTTTCCGCACTATAAGGCACACCCTCAATGAAAGGCCAGTCTGAAAAATGTTTTCATATATACGGTGCACCGCATTATAGGGTGCACCAGAGTATAAGGCGCACCTTCAATGAATACAGTAGTGGCTGGGGTTGCGTTATGCATCCACTAGATGGAGCTGTGCTAAAGAGAATGTCAACAAAGCTGAGTGGTGTGCCCCACCCCCCCACCTTTGCTGTGTTAAGCTGGCTTTATAAACTGTGGCTAATTAGCATGCGGCTGCTTGATTCGTGCATGTACTGTCATGGAAAGAAGACTTGAGTAGTTGTTACGGACTATACTGTGTGTATACTGTCATGGATAAAAGACTTTTTGCGTTGAGTTTGGTTTTCCTATCAGCCTGCTGAATGTCGGTAAAGTTGTGTCCTAGCTCTTCATGATTACCCTGTCTGGTTGTGCCACAGAGACCGTGTGCAGCGTTTTTGTTCGTCTGGAATTCAGTCAGTGTTTTGTTGGAGTACCCTCAATAAAGGTTTGTTTTTGTTTTCACTCATCGCTGTCCGCTTGGTCTCACAAATGGATCCTAACCAGTCCAGCCTGGTGGAATTTAGCATCAACCTCAACACCCTGACTACGGCAGCCATGATCAATCAATATTGATCCATATATAGGGCGCACCGGATTATAAGGTGCACCGTTGGCTTTTGAGAAAAGTTAAGGCTTATAGTGCGGAAAATACGGTAGTTTTAATTACGCATTTTATATTTCCTTTTTTAATTTTTTGCTAAATCCGATTACAATTTGAAAGTAAATTACATGAACATGCTGTACTTCGTTTTTTAATTCAGCATTGAAAGCAGAATCTTTCCCAATAACATCAGTGTTAATTTTCACATCTCACAATTAATTCACATTCATTTCCATTTACATATTTTAAATATTTTCTATAAGGAATGAAAGAGTGTATGTCTTCTCCCTGGAGGGATTCTACACAAAACTCATGCTCTACAGTTTTCACAAAAACAGGGGTCAAAATTCCATATTTATTTACTAGCATGGCAGAGGGGGTGGGGGGGGGGGCGGTTGAAAAATCTACAACCTGTTGTGTATACAGGGGTCAAACTTCAACACGCGGGCAAACCTCTTGGTTTTTTACACAAAAGAGCTGAAAAATAA
>JAQNCB010000001.1:63739530-63751312 GCA_030068295.1 Euristhmus nudiceps
TGCAGTGATCCGCCTGTCGATCTCCCGCTCCATTCTTCCCTCACTCGTGAACAAGACCCCGAGATACTTAAACTCCTTCACTTGGGGCAGGAACGCATCTGGAGATGGGTGGTTCCAGAGCCTAAGATGCGTGACGAGGTGAGTCCGACTATATCTAGCCAGTTCCTCTCAACCTCACATACTAGCGCAGGCTCCTTCCCCGCCAGAGAGGTGACATTCCATGTCCCAAGAGTCAGAGTCAGCAGCCCAGGATTGGTCCAACAGATCCCATGCCTTCGGCTGCCACCCAACTCATAGGGCACCAGACCCCTATAGCCCCTCCCACAGGTGGTGCATCCATGGGAAGGCGGACCCATGTATCTTTTTTGGGCTGGGCCCGGCCAGGCTCCATGGGCAGAAGACCGACCACCATGCCCTCGCCTTTGAGCCCCTCCCACGGGCCTGGCTCCAGGGGGGACCCCGGTGACCCACGTCCAGGCAAGGGAAATTGTGTCCTTACATTTTTTCTTTCCACAGACGTCGTTTTGAACCGCACTTAGTCTGGACCTTCACCAAGGACCTGTTTGCCTTGGGTGACCCTTCCAGGGTCAAAAAGCCACACAACACAGCTCCTAGGATCATTGGGACATGCAAACCCCTCCACCTCGATAAGGTGGTGATACAAGGAGGGGCTAGTGTTCTTTTGTGCACTTTTATAAGTGTTGCTAAACAGAGAGCTGCAGAACTGATTTTCACTGTTCATGCAACAGTTAAAATTAAACATCTCCTATTTTGTCTTTGGACTGCATGAGGAAAACAAAGTACCAGTACTCAGGGAAAGCAGGCAAGCTCCACACAGAAATGCCCTTGTCGAGCCCAGGATGTTCTTGCCGTGATGTGCTAACCATCATGCAACCACGCTGCCCTGCTATAATACCACACTTTCAAAAACTGTGACATTTCACATTGTTAAAGAATCTTTGAAATAGTCCTGGGTACCGAATTTGATCTGGAGCATCTTCAGAATCGATTGGAGATTCCCTAGTCCAAAATCCAGCTTCTCATAGAAGTTTCATGAATATCTTATATACATGTCTACATATCCTGCATACAAATACACAATTCTCACCAACTTCTTTGGTAGAGGTAAGGTAAATGAGGTTCAAGGTGAACTCCGCTGGGTAACACTAGCATATCACAAGTCTACAATTTCTTCTCTTTCTCTCTATATATATACAATAGAGCTGTGAATTACATTACCCAGCACATAATCAGCTATTGCCATTTCGTAATTGTAGCTGCCTTGTCGGTTGGTGTAATTATAATAAACAGTAATAATTTTTGTATTTAGTAATGCCACCGGCGGCACGGTGGCGTAGTGATTAGCATGTCCACCTCACAGCAAGAAGGCTTGGGTTCGATTCCCAGCCTGGCCGTTTCTGTGTAGAGTTTGCACGTGTTCCCGGTGCCTGTGTGGGTTTCCTCTGGGTACTCCGGTTTCCTCCCACAGTCCAAAAACATGTACAGCAGGCTAATTGGCCGTTCCAAATCACCCCTAGGTGTGAGTGTGAATGGTTGTGTGAGTGTCGGCTCTGCGGTAGCATGGCTAGCTGTCCAGGGTGTGCCCCACCCTCGCCCGGAGTCGGCTGAGATGGATACCAGCCTCCCCGTGACCCTAGTTAGGATGATAAATGAGTAATGGAACCACTTTTCTGCTGAATCTGTGATTCCATTGCCCTGATACTGAACATATTACACCCTGGTTTCTAATTATCATTTTCACTTTTTTTTCTTCCCCTTCAGCTTTAGTGTCAGCTCGTGAGCCTAGACCCTGTCTCCCAGACATAAACAGAGTTTGTCTCCATCTACAGGTCATAATGGAGGCTGGAAATGTAATAGGAAATATTCATTCATTTATTTTCTGCACTGTTTAATCCCTTTTAGGGCCGTGGGGAGGCTGCCGCCCATCTCAGCCGACTCTGTCAGAGGGCCGAGTACACCCTGGCCAGCTTGCCAGGCCATCGCAGGGCTAACAGGAAATATCTGATGTGAAAATAAACTTCACAAGGAGTCGCCAGCTGTTATTCACACAAACCGCTCGAATAACAACAAACCCAAATAAACCACAGGGAGCACTACTGATTTCAACACCGAATCTGACTGCCAAGTACACATTCCCCCAGAACATCATCACTCCTCACAAGCCACTGTGTGGAAGGTATTCCTCTAAAAAATAAAAGACATTAAGAATTTCAGTGGAATAATGAAAACACCGAAGACAGTAAATCATGGGCTGAGAATTAGAGCTTTTTACAAAATGGAAATGAGTCCAGTTAATCCTCAGCCCATAACATGTAAAGTCGGAAAGAAAAAGTTTTTCAGTCATAAGTATGTAAAATCACAAATCTTTTACAGCGATGAAGCCTTTTAAACACCCCTGTACAAAAAAATGTTTTTTTTTTTTGTTTTTTTTTTTTTTATAATTTTTTTTTTCCAGGATGGCATGGTGGTGTAGTGAATAGCATGCCCGCCTCATAGCAAGAAGGTCCTGGGTTCGAGTCTCGAGCTTGGAAAGGGCATTTCTGTCCAGAACCCTCACGTTGTTATTGTGCTTGCAAGGGTTTTCTCTGGGTACTCCAGTTTCCTTCAACAGTCCAAGGACATGCAGATTAGGCTAACTGGCTGCTGCAAATTGACCCTACTTGTGTGTGTATAAATGTGAATGGTTTTGTGTGTGTGTGCGTGTGTGTGTGTGTGTTGGTCCTGTGATGAACTAGTAAGCTGTTCTGGGTGTATCTCGCCATTGCCCAACATTTCTGTCTAGAGCATAGGTGTCAAACTCTGGCCCGCGGGCCAAATCCGGCCCGTTACCTCATTTTCTGTGGCCCGCAAGAGCTTTCTGAGAATATGATTATCGTGCATTGTATGCATCAACCATAACCATGAAACCTTATTCTTCATCCTTCCACTAGGTGGCAGCAGCCTATTTCACGTCAACAGCTAGTCATTCATGACTCAAGAAAGATTGCATGTTAGCTTGTCGCTGTTAAACACTTTTAGAATTGATGTCCAGCGATTATTTGGCCCTCGATCACCTTTAAATGTAGTGATGTGGCCCTCAGTGAAAATAAGTTTGACACCCCTGGACTCGCCTCGGGCATTCCTGTATGGAGTTTACATGTTCTTCCTGTGCTTGTGTGGGTTTCCTTCGAGTACTCCAGTTTCCTCCTGCAGTCGAAAGACATGCACACTGGGATAATGGGCTGTTCTAAATTGCCCCTAGGTGTGAATGTGTATGGTTGTGTGTTGCTTTGTGATAGATCTGCAACCTGTTCAGGGTGTACTTCACCCTCACGCAATGTTGGCTGAGCTAGGCTCCAGCCTCACTGCAACCCTAGCCAGATTAAGTGCTTCGGAAAGTGAATAAATGAATGAATCTTTCAGACAGTGGAGACATATAAGCATCCCCGACCCAACTGTGAAATATCTTCAGTTCTCTAAACAAAATACAGTGATCCCTCTCTATATCGGGCCTCAGGTTCTGCGGCTTCAGTGCTTCGTGGATTTTTAAAAAAAATTCATGGAAAATAAAAGTAAGCAACGATGGAAAAAAAGCTCATGAAAACACCACAAGAGGACGCTACTGACTCGGATTCAGTGGGAAATTCGTCTCGTCAGTAGTGACCTAGCGGCTTGTCTCTTCACTCTTTCACTATTGAATAGGGAAATAGTTAAGGGAACGGCGTCAAGGACACTACTGACTCTGGTTTGGGACTCGGATTGAGACGGCTCTGAAATAACAGCATTCGTGTTGCAGAAAAGGCATTTCTTACACTTTATTTAAATCTATGTACAATTACACGTATGTATTTTATATTATCTATATTTTTTATATTTTATATTTTTTATATTAAGTTTTATTTACATCTTATGCATTGTTTTTGAATGTTTAATTGTTACTATAAGCATTTATAGTGTTGTATATTAATTTATTTATATTATATACACCTATACATGTACGTATACATCAGTCAGGGGGAGTTGATCCTACTTCGTTGAAATTCGGTCTTCGTGGGGGGTCGAGACTCCCCATTAACCGTGAAAAGTGAGGGATCCCTGTATTAAACCAATCCCATGGGTGGAGGAATAAGTATCGAGCACATGATACTAAAATACATCAATCACATGAAATAGAGGTATAAACATTGAGCTGGCTCAAAGATCAAGGCTCTGTGATACTGATCAGTAGGTAAGGGGTTCACGTCCCAGCATGTCCAAGCTGCCACCACTGAGCATTCATAAAGGCCCCTTAACCCAGTGCTTCTCAATTATTTCCCCCCAGGAAGAAGAAAAAATCTCACGCCCCCCCTCTGCATGCGCGTGACTATAAATAGTATTATTTGTCTATAAAATTATTATTAGTACACGTCTGCTTTACAGTGTATCCTTATTAACACTAAAAATCAAAAAAGAAATGTAGTTCTACTTAAAATAAAAAACTTTATTAACATTCTTTTTTAACCTGTAACAGAAAATATTTAAAGTGCACCAATTTGCCTGAAATTAAAAAAATACATCCTCATTTAAATTGTAAACATTATTCGACAATTTATTGCACCGTTTGATAGTGAAAAATATCTACATTCCTGTTAGAAATTTACTGCACTTCATATTGTTTGCACGCTGAGAAAATGCCCGACACCACAGTGCGAGAGCGCCACTGCCAACTACTGTAGTGGAGGTGCAATTACACTTAATTCTATTACAGCATGGCAAAAAAAAGCATGTTCCCCAAGGTCACACACACCCCACCGGCATCACACCGTGCCCCCCAAGGGGGTCACGCCCCACTATTTGAGAAGCACTGTGTCATGCCGCTGCGCGATTCCACCACTTGAGGGCGCCATTGCCACCCGGCCGCCTCTGTCACGCTGCTGCATTCGTGCATGCGCTGTGGCATGACCCACTGTCCCAGCTGTTCCTGTTTGGCAAATCAGTCTGTGTTCTGACGCTATTTAAAGCGCCCCATGTGTTCTGTTAGTTGCGGGATTATTTTCATAGACATTCTGTTTCTGAGATACTCTGTTTCGTTCCTGTCGGTTTTGTTTTGCTGTTTTTGTGGACAGCTTACCCTGTTCTGTCCTTAACCTGAAAAGAGGTGTGTTTTGGTTTCTGTTAAATAAAGACATTTATTACTTCATCCGCTCTCTCCTGGTCGTCGCAAATGGGTCCTATCTCTCCTCATGCGGTGGACTTGGAGTTCCACCTTCAACATCATGACAGAATAATCCCGCCAACAGTCATGGACCCAGCCGACCTTCTTCGGGCCGCGGACGACTGTAGAAATGGCCGCAACGTCCAGTCACTCCAATGGGCACTGCAGTAGCTGAGCTCAGCGCGACAGTTGCTGACCTGGCGGAGATCATGGCGCGCCGACCGCTCAAGTCCGTCTTGGGGCAAGTACCCCAAGTCTGGCGCAACCCAGCCCGCTCCCTCGTCAGTGCCAGCGGTCAAAGATGCCCTCCTGTCTGTGCTGCTGCCAAGGCCGCCCTCCTGTCTGTGCCAGCATCCAAGGCCACCCTCCTCGCTGTGCCAGCGGCCAAGGCCGCCCTCCTCTCTGTGCCAGCGGCCAAGGCCGCCCTCTCGTCAGTCCCATCGGGTGAGGCCACCCTCTCGTCTGTGCCAACCAGCGAGGCCGCCCTCTCATCTGTGCCAGCGGGCGAGGCCGCTCTCTCATCAGTGCCAACGGGCGAGACCGCCCTTTCATCTGTGCCAGCGGACGAGGCCGCCCTCTCGTCTGAGCCAGCGGTCCAGCCAGCACCCTCGTACAGGCTCTGGGGTAAGCCCCGGAAGCGTCAGCACAGCGGGTTCATCGGGGCGAGCCTGTCCCCAAGCTTCAGCGATGGCTCGCATCTGGCTGCTCATCTGGCTGCTCGTCTGGCTGCTCGTTTACACCTTCTTGGTCGTGCTGGTTTGCGCCAAAGCCCGAACCCACACTGTGGCTACTGGAACTCTAAAGGGAGGTAGGGTGGTCTGGACCTTTTTTTCTCGTTCCTGTTTGCTCCACAGACAGTGACTGAAATTGATAGTTCGGTTGTTTTGTGTTGGGGGTGTGGGGATCCCAACCATGGAAGTTTAGTTCTGTTATTATTTTATGTTTGTATGGACTAGTGACGTTTTTCAATGGGGTTTACGTTGGGACTTGGGTTGGCCTGCTGTGCATCCTCTTTGACCTTTTTCAGTTAGACCCTGACCTGATGTGGAGTGTTTCTGTCTGTCTGTCTGTCTGTCTGTTTTCTTCTTTTTTTTTGTAGGTCTGACCCCTAGACCGCCAGGGTGTGGTCTTTGAGGGGGGGTGTTATGTCATGCCGCTGTGCGATTCCACCACTTGAGGGCGCCATTGCCACCCGGACGCCTCTGTCACGCTGCTGCATTCGCGCATGCGCTGTGGCATGACCCTCTGTCCCAGCTGTTCCTGTTTGGCAAATCAGTTAGTCTGTGTTCTGATGCTATTTAAAGCGCCCCGTGTGTTCTGTTAGTTGCGGGATTATTTTCATAGACATTCTGTTTCTGAGATACTCTGTTTCATGGATTCTTTGTTTTCATGGTTTGGAGTCACGATTTCCTTTTCCTGGTTCCTGTCGGTTTTGTTTTCCTGTTTTTGTGGACGGCTTACCCTGTTCTGTCCTTAACCTGAAAAGAGGTGTGTTTTGGTGTCTGTTAAATAAAGACAATTATTACTTCATCCGCTCTCTCCTGGTCGTTGCAAATGGGTCCTATCTCTCCTCATGCGCTTGGTGTTCCACCTTCAACCTCATGACACACTGCCTTAACCCAACCTCTCTTCAGCGACCATGCTTATCATGTTTGTCCTGTCGATCACTCCAAGGCCGTGTGTTCATGCTTGCACAGTGTGTTGATCAGGTCAGTGTCCTAAGCTCTGATTTGACCCCACATGGACAGATATGCAGCTCAATACTTGGAAGTCTGGCTCAGAGATTTTGGGATGTCTATACACGGGGTACGATAGGTGCAGGAAGTTGGCATGTGATTAGCTTACTATTAATTCAGTGTAACAGACAGGTTGTCAGTGTTACAGTGTAGAGGTGTGCACATGGCTGTTACTGTGGAGTGTACAGTCTGTCTGAACAAATTATACCTTTATTTAAACTTTCAGGGAAAACTTTTACTCTGGATCCTTATTGGACATATACCATGTGGCAAGATTTGATTTTCAAAAGATGTATTTTTGTTCTGTTGGATGTTAACTAGTGAGATAATGCTACAATTTTGTATACTAATGAAACTAGAGGTTAATTTCTACATAGCTAGCATGGCTAGTTAGTACAAAAACAAAATTCATTCATTCATTCTCAGCTACTTAATCCTAATTAGGGTTGCGGGGAGGCTGGAGGATATCCCACCTGTACAGCTCGCCAGACCATCGCAGGGCAAGAACAAAATTACATGTAGAATTTATTCAGATTATTTCTTTGAGTTGTAAAACAAACAAAAAATTACTCCCTCATGTAGTTTATTGAACTTGTTCACTTCCTTTTCTTTTTTCCTTTTTTAAAAAAAATCCTTTTAGTGAAGTGAATGATTATTAGTGGTTGCAGAGTGTTTACTGAAGCCATTATTCCATGACTGTGAATAAATAATTAATAACCGCTCGTGATTTCTACCACTGTAAGAAAATAAAACCATGCCATGAACCCACAGTTTTAAAGAACTCTTAAGAACAGCTGGAGAAAACAAGCAATTAATAATTAACATCTTTATACAGACACAGTAGTTCTGTTTCCTCTTCCCAAACCTTCCACCAAGCGTGAAACACAAAGTTTCAGCACACCTGACCTGCAGAGGGCGCTGTGTAAACGCTTTAATCTAATCAATGTGAGTTCTTTAATGAGGACTGTTCTGGTTTTCATCAGGACAGGGGTGAAGCAGAGGGCTCTGGTGTCCTTTTTTACATCCAAGCTACACAGAATGTTAATCATAATCCGGTAGACTTCAAGTTAACAGGTTATAGAGGACTGAATTTGGTAAATATCTTTAGTAAATAAGCACTGCTTCAGGAGAAATCTCTACTTTAATTTCTGCTTCTCAGAAATAATAATAAATAATATAGAGCAAGAAAAACATGCTGGATGAAATGAAGTAAAGAAAAAGGTTTACTCATTCATCTGCCAACCCACTGATTCCTATCAGAGTCACAGGAAGGCTGGAGCCTATCTCTGCCGACACTGGATGGAGGTGGGGTACCATTCAGACTCACACTCACAGCTAAGGGCAACAGCCAGGTAGTCTACTGTGCATATCTTAGCACTGTCGGAGGAAACTGGAGTACTCAGAGGAACTCTTAAAGAAACCCACACAAACACAGGAAGAACAGGACTCAAAAGCAGGATCTTGCTGTGAGGTGGACATGCTAACCGCTATGCCACACCGTGTTGCCCAGGGAAACATTTACTTCTAAAATGTCTTCCTGTCCATTTGTCCTTATAGCTTTTATTTCCTCAGTATAATAAACATTATAGTATTTGTTATAGAGCAGGGGTGTCAAACTCATTTTCACTGAGGGCCACATCACTGAAGTTAAAGGTGATCAAGGGCCGAATAATCACCGGATATCAATTCTTAAAGCACTTAACAGCCACAAGCTAGCATGCAATCTTTCTTCAGTCTAGCTGTTTACTTGCAATAGGCTGCTGCCACCTAGTGGAAGGATGAGAAATAAGGTTTCATGGTAACGGTTGACGCAAAGACTGTACGGTAATCATATTCTCAGAAAGCTCTTGCGCGCCACAGAAAGTCAGGTAACGGGCCGGATTTGGCCCGTGGGCTGAAGTTTGACACCTGTTATAGAGGAACTCGTTATAACAGGGTAAATAGGGACAATTACTTTAAATGAGTGTACTTTACAAATTTCCCATCGTTCTCTCTGACAGACCAAGGGATGAGGTGTTTGAACTTGAGAAGTGAGAGTAATGAACTAACAGAATAAAATATAAATGATGTACAATCAGGAAAGTTAGTGATTTTTTTTACAGGGATGAAGATGAGTTTTATTTAAGTGGTGGGAATTTCAGGAAAACAGACCACATGACACCTCACCAGCAGGGTTTTTTTCTTCTTTCAATTTCAAAATGATTGTTTTTGTTCATGTATTTTAAGGGTCCGCTGTTATACCAGGTGGCGTAGTGGTTAGCATGTCTGTTTCACAGCAAGATCGTCCTGAGTTTGAATCCAAGCCTTTGCGATGGTGTTTCTGTGTGGATAATAAATCTGTAACAAAGCAATCTCAAAGAGTTTAGCTCTTCATCAAGCTACAGCTAGAAAAGCTGTCTGCAAATAAAACATTCATCTTCAGTTTTTTAATAAAATAAATGAATATTATTTCCTCAGTGCCGCTAACTGGGTTATCAAAGGCCAGCCATGTGTCTCACTGTCTGTGGTAAGAGGCATGTAAAAGAACCATTGCTGTCTTTAGTAGGAGTGGTCGATTGTGTTGCTGTCAGCGTGTTTCTGCCCTGCCATGGCCGAGCCAGCTGTCCAGGGTGTACCCCCGCCCTTGCCAAAGTGGGCTGAGACGGGTGCCTGTTTCCCAGGCATCAAAAGTCTGCACTACAGGATCCAAATGCATTCATTATGTCTGAGAAAAGGGAGGCACGGCAGTGTAGTGGTAGCACTAGGTGTGGTTGGATTGGCTGTGATGTCAGAATGAGAATACCTGGTCATTTTATGACTTCACAATAACAAAACTACTGGTCATGAAAACATTCATTCATTTTCTGAACCGCTTATTCCTAATTAGAATTGTGGCGAGGCTGGTGCCCAACTCAGCCAACTCTGAGCAAGGGCAGAGCACACCCTGGACAACTCGCCAGGCCATCGCAGGGAAGAAACACCCTAACAGCAATGCAGCTACTCTTGACCAAAGTCAGCAATGGTTCTTTTACATGACCACAGACAGTGAGAGACATGGCCTGCATTTGGTAACCCAGTTAGCTGCACTGGGGGGACAGCAGGGACAACTGTTGACAGTGGGGCTTGAACCCCCAACTCTGGAATCAGTAATCCAACACCTCACCATCGGGCCACCACTGCCCTCACTGTAAAAACAGTGGTGGTTTTATTTATGATGTCATGGTAATATGTTTTTGTTTGTTTTTACTATGAAATAACAATAAGCGCCTCAGCTCATTATGACGTCACAGTTACTCTTCGATCACAAACGTACAAGAGGAGGGCGGAGCAAAAGGATTAACACGGTTTTAGGGAGGGAAAGTTGTGGTGTTTATGACCAGTGTTGAAGTTTCTATACTTGTTTGTATCTCGACCTGAACAGCACCGGAACCGGGATTAATCCAGCATGGGGATGGAGAGATTTATTCCTCGTAACTGCACGGAAAGTGATTCCTGGCTTCACATTTGGATCTTGGCTCCAGCTCTGGTGTCTGTGATTGATTAATCGGCTCGGTTAAAGCAGGATCTCAGTGTAAACATGAGCCGATAATATTGCACACTTCAGTGTTTCATTCTGAAAGATCTCTAGATAAACTTTTACAACTGGAAGACAGACAAAAGGGGGGGGAAACAACTTGATGTGCGCGGACGCTGGACTGGAAAAGCAAGCGCACAGGAAGGGAAAGTATTAAAGTTTTAAATCAGCAGTGACTATGGAGAGGGTGGATGTAGCTGTGGAGGTCCCGGGGCGCTTGGCGGACAGCAGCGGGGAAGCCGGGGAGCCGCTGCAGGAGAACGGGAGCGCCAGGCGCGCGCAGACTCGGACCGTCACCCGCTCGAACAGCTCCAGTCCCAAGATGCTGGTCGGCTTGGACATTTTGTGTCTGATCGTAGGTAAGAAGCAGTTTCCTGGTGTTTTATTATAGACTATAAAGCCAGTGCGTCCTGGTCGGGAGGATCAGCGAGCATTTCATTTAAAACAGAAAGCAATGAGGCTGGATTATAGACAGCTCCAAGTACCCTGCTGATCCCAAACAAACACACCGGCTTCCTTCAGCTGTTTACAGATCCACCAAAAGTTCCCACCAGTTCCTGACAGACCAGATCTGTAGCTGCATGTTGCACCAATTTAGAATTATTACACAACATAACTGGAAATCCGTTTCTTTTTCATGGAAAATAATCCAGGCTCATAGTTAAAAATAATTATAAAAAAAAAAAATCACAGGCTAAATAATAAGTTATAATAAGATAACAACCCGTATCTACTGGGTCTACTGCACAGTGCACCATAGTTCACTCTTTAAAGACCAAACTTCATTTATTTATTTATTCATTTATTTTGTGAACAGTAACTAAAAGTACAGTTTGTGCTGCCTCTTGTTTATGTCGTAAATTCCCACGCGCACTAATTGGTATGACGCAATAATACGCTATCTATGGTCGCTATGGTAACCAATTGGGTCTCTGGCACTAGTTAGTGTGCACTACAGCTTGTAGACTGCATCTTACTGCCTTGACAAATTCAAGTTCGCGAATATTTGTTTCTGAGATCATTTTTATTGGCTGAAAAGAGGACTTAACTTTCTGGCACCCTTAGTAGCCTTTTGTTGCTGACATGGTGGTACCCTTTAGTGCACCTTCAGTTCTTTAGTGCATGTAATGTAGTTGTGCTCCAGTTCATTCATTGTTCATTTTCTGAACCAATTAATCCTAATTAGGGCCGCAGGGAGGCTGGCGCCCATCTCAGCCGACTTTGGGCGAGGGCAGAGTACACCCTGGACAGCTCGCCAGGCCATCGTAGGGCAGAAACACGCTGACAGCTATGCAGCTA
>JAQNCB010000001.1:63786928-63798886 GCA_030068295.1 Euristhmus nudiceps
ACACACACACACACACACACACACACACACACACACACACACACACACACACACACACACACACACACACAGAAATAGTGGGCCTAAAAGGTCAACAGGAAAGAAGACAGGAATGCACAAGTCCAAAGACATACACACACACCAAATCTCATCCAAATGAAAAACAGTACAGATGACGAATGCAAAACTAGTACCATATGAGAAGGAGGACGGGGGGAAAAAAAAAAAAAAAAGATATCCAGTTCGCCAGATTAAAAGCGTTATCCTGAACTGGCGGATGACCTGACTGGCGGGCAGCTAAAAGCTAAACGAAAAGAAGCGAGGGCTTTGAAGCAGCCGTCATGCAAGATTGCAACGTCTGAAGTTCACCCAGTATCAGTGCTAATGCAGAGCATGTCTGTGCCACAGTTCCCTACACTAAACTGTAAACTCATCCTGCGACGACCTCTCTGAAGCATGTCTAATTTGTTCCATCTGTAAATAAATCATTGGGTGCTTTATCCAAGTCATGATGGATACGTTCTAGCTGGTCTGTCTGACTTTAGGCATCATATGCACACACAGTCATTACATTTACATTTACAGCACTTGGTACATCCAGAGTGATTTATACTTTTAACTCATTTATACAACTGAGCAATTAAAGAGTTAAAGGGTCAAACAGTCGCAGCTTGGTGGTACTGGGGCTTGAACCACCAACCTTCTGATGAGTAACCCAGAGCCTTAGCCACTGAGCGTACACGAAAGTTATGCCCATACAGCGATCCCTTGCTACTTCGCGGTTCAGTTTCTGCGGATTCAGTGCATTGTGGATTTTTCAAAAAATATTCATTGAAAAATAATTCTTAAAAAAAAGAAATTAAGGAAAAATAGGAAAAAAGTTAAGGGAAATGCCGCAAGGTCACTACCGACTTGGGTTTGGGTACTCGGGTTGACTCGGCTCTGAAATCTCGCCAGCCGATTGGTCGAGACGAATTTCCCAGCATCCACGTAACTTCGGAAACCAAAGAAGCGGAAGTCAAGTGGTGCATCGCTATCGTCAAAGTGAGTAGAGCCGAAATAAAATTACGTTAAAAGTTCTAAAAACACATTCCTTACATCTATGTACAATCACATGTATGTATATTATTTTTATTTTATTTACATCTTGTACATTATTTTTGAATGTTTAATTGTTATTATTAGCATTTATACCGTGAATATGTATTTATTGATATTATATACACATGCACGTATGTGTCAGTGGGGGGGGGGGTCGTCGATCCTACTTCGCAGAAATTCGGCGTTTGCGTAGGGTCTCGGTCCCCATTAACCGCAAAGAGTGAGGCATCACTGTATTGTTAATTTCCTATTATTAAATCTGTGACTGTGACCAAACCATGATCGTCTGTCTGCTGCTTGGATTCAAGAATTATTCCAAGTTTCTGTAGATCAAATCCATTCTGAGATCACAAGCCAACCAGAATGCACCATATATATTTTGGCTCCACCCACAGTTTTGTCTTTGGTCTATTTGTCAATCGTGTTACTAATTCCAATCAGGGATTTCATTTCTCACTGGTTTGATGTCATGTAATTTAAATTTTGTTTATTTTTTACTGTATTAATCCCACAAGGGAAATTATTTCCTATGCATTTAACCCATCCAAAATGAGCACACACACACACACACACACACACACACACACACACACACACACACACACACACACACATTGGGGGCGCCTGAAACGCAGTTGGGGGTTAGATGTCTTGCTCAAGGGCACTTCAGCCATGAATTTGGAGGAAGGGAAGGTTCAGCTCACTCCCCCACCACCGCACATTTTTCCTGCTGGTTCGGGAATCGAACCAGCAACCTTTAGTTCCCAAAGCCACTTCCTAGCCATTAGCCTACGGCTACCCCTAAGACCTTGCAAGTCTGTAATCCTTTAACTCACACATACACTGGCATCTCGCCTCAAGTTCTATTGACTCGACTTGGTTTACAAGTCTACCCTTATTTTCAGCTTGGGTTCAAATACACCTTTCTGCACAGGGATCCACAACTACCTACTGCATCGGAACCTTTTCACCATAGAACTGCAGGCGTATTGCTGTGTATCTTTCACTTTGCAATTATGGGACAATCAGAGCACTTTATTCCGCTTCTTGATTTTAGGTGACCATACGTATAATCTGGCACGACTTAAGTTTGACGCCTTGCGTCTCCTTGATCCAGGTCACAGTCATACATCATCTGCGTAGGATTTCATCCTGATTCATCGCCTGCAGTGACGACTAGCCCCTTTCCTCAAACACAGCGAGCAAGTCACTCTTCGAAAAAGCCTGGCTTCAGGACGACGACATGCGACCAGTAAATAAACAGCATCCCGTGCTCTTTGAAAAGTGACCGACAGACTTCACCCACCCATTCATCACCCAAAAAGATCATATGAAATATGTTCTTGTTCAGCAACGTCTCTAACAAACAGATTTGACATTTTCTACAAATGCACCGAACAGCTGAAGGACGATGATGAACCTGAAGTGTATGAATCACATACATGGAATAAATAGAAGAGGCTGATGTCAATCTGCTACTGTTTACCTCCATCACTTAGAGCAGCATAATCCATGAACGGTCTCACACACGGACTAAATTCCCTACAACTGCAGGGCAGTGGCCTGACGAGCAGGACATGGGGTTCATCAGTGTGTAAAGTGATACCAATTACAGCTCTTTAATATTTAATAAGAACTTCAGTCGGAAACACATGAGATCTTTATTATTAATGAGACACGTTCTAGACATTGACAGATCGCAAAGGCTAAATAAGCTGAGCTGGGTCAAAGGGACTGTAGTAGGTGCCAATGCCATTAAAAAAGTAATAAAGGAGTTGAACAGGAGTACTGACATGAAGTCGATCAGCTGACTCAAGTAAGCAGGTGGGGACTTCCAGGATGTTCCCTTCATACAAAAAGAAATTACATTAAATTAAATTAGCGATACTTACCTGAGCCAAGGCTTTTGCCAAGTTTTTACCCCTCAGCCCAAAGGGGAGTGAAATGTTGTCATTTACGATGTCGGTCTATCCATCGCCACCTGATCATTACAGAGATGCCTACTTCAGATATAGATTTTTAGTATTCTTCACGACTTTTTTCAGTATTTTTTTCACACTTCTTCCACACACATGAATTAGGAACAAATGTATTATCAGCAATATTACTGACACATATATTTTACATCATACTTAAAATCTAGAGGTAGGATGGCAACACCATCATATGGCTCACATGACAGAGAGAGCGCGCGCCCGTGAGGCAGACAGAGAGAGCACGTGCTCTTATTTTTCCATACAAAATAGCACCCTGTAACATAACACCGGATTTACATCAACTTTCCGTACAAAATACGGAGGATCCGAAATGGTAGGCATTGTTGGCATTACCACTTTTGGTGTGGATGCTGGGACCGTGTTAATACACAAACATCGTCTTTCATCATGGTGCCCTATCCAATATTGCTGCCACAACCGCCATATTGAATTTGCTTTTCGTGCATTAAATTTGAAAACATCACCGATCACAAAATTTTTGGTGTTCATCTCAATACTGGGCATAACCTTTATAATGTGGCACATGGGCTCAGGGGAATCTCCTGCTTTGCGGGGCATGTTTTTAAAAGATGTTTTAAAAGTGTTATGAATGCTTGTAGCTAAGAAGTACATGACTAGGTGAAAGAACAGAAAAGAAGATGAGAGCGACATGAAGAAAAAGATGGCGAGAATGGACATAAAATAACTAGAGGCAAGGAGGAGCAGCAGTTATACAAACTAATCAACCAGATGAGAGGAGAGGGGAAGAAAGGAGAGACGGAGTAAATGAATCATTGTATAACAAAGCCGACCATTTTTCAGTTGTATTCAGGACGACGACAACAATTGTTGACTCCGACACTTCTTAAGTCAGAAACACGCTGACCAATCCAATGGCCTACTCTTTTCAAAAGACAGCAATGGTTCCTTTACATGCCTCTCACCACATATATAGAGAGAGCCATGGCTGGATTTCGGACAGCAGTGACAACTTGGTCATAGTCGGGCTTGAACCTCTGACCTTCAGATCAGTCAGCCAACACCTTAATCACCGGGCCACCACTGCCCTGGAGAAAAAAGGAAAGAAGAGAAGACTGGTGAAGTGATAGGACAGAAAATGAAGAGAAGGGAGGGAAGGCGATGAAAGGAGAAGAGCGGACAAGAGAAAAGGGAAGAGAGGAGAAGGGAGGACATGAGAGGAGAGGAATTGAGAAGTGATGGGGCAGAAGATGAACACAGGAGAGAGGAGAGAAAATGCGATGAAAGAAAGAGAAAGGGGAAAAAAAAGAGGTGAGCAGAGGAGGAGAGATGAGGTGGGAGAAGAGGAGAGAAGGAGAAAGAGAGAGTAGAAGAAGAGAGAGTAAAGTGAAGAGGACAGGAAAAGAAATGATGAGAATAGAAAATGAGAGAAGAGGCCAGTTCTCGAATACAAAGAATGCCTCAATCCCACAATGCAACCAGGCACATCCCTTGACTTGAATATAACTACACAGAAGGTTCACGGAGAAAAGACAAAGGTTCAGGAAGGTTCACAGAAGGTTCACGGAGAAAAAACAGGAGGGGAGAAACCAAATTTAAACCCAAATAAGAGCAGGGAAGACATTATGGCCTCATACGACAGATAAACAGAAAAGTCTGAATGAATATATGAAGAGAACAAATGGAGAAGGGCAACCAGAATCACCATAATGCTGTTTCAGGTCCCAGAGGGGACAACAGAGGACTTCACATCCGAATGTCCTTCTCCATCTTTTGTCCCATGCCATACGTAGCTGCTTTTATTACAGTACAGTACAGTACAGTACAATAAGCCCCCTGCTGTTCCGTTGCCCTCAAGTTAACCTCTCAATCACCTCATGTGAAATAAAAACAAACTTGCTCTCCGTTAATACCCCGAAACAGGTTTGTATTTGGATTACCGCATTTTCCAGAGTATACGTTGCTCCAGAGTACAAGTTGAATCATCCAAAAAAATGCATAATAAGGAAAAAAACATATATAAATCGAACTGGGAGTATAGGTCGCATTTTGGGGGTAGTGTCGTTTAAATGATTTCGTTAACGCACCTTTTTTGTAGGAGGACAACGTGACGACGCACTAAAAATGGATCTTTGGCAACTAAAACATAACGTGACGAGAAGAGGCGTAACAAAAATGTTGCTTTGTGAGACACTCACAGTGCATATACCATCTCCGCCTATTCTGCGTGTAACGCCGTACGGGGAGGCAAACTAAAGGTGCAGTCTCACCTTTACACACAGGAACGTATAGTTTCACTGAAACATTAGACTGTTGGCTTAAAAATGTTAAAATGAACTCTTCATTTCAATCTATGGTATATTATTTGCCCTATACCTTGCATGAGGAGTCATTTAGCTTTGATCCGCAGCCTCTGTTATGTATTTACCTGTCTCAGATGGTGATGGAGAGCAAGATTCACTGAGAGTCACTCTCATTCTGTTCTCACTCTGCAGAGTCACTGCCTCTCACGTGTTTAATACTCCCATTTAAAATGCTAACAATAAATGCGCTCTCTTTCCGGATCATTGGAAATCTGGGTCAGCAATCTCAACAAGCACTAAATGCTTCCTGTTAAGACTCTTCACACTAAAGGTCTCTTTTGACTCCGCTGCTGTAAGAGTCTTATTGACAAAGCATCTCAGCAGAATTAGACTGAATTCACAACCCAAGAGCGCCCTCTTGTGGTTGTCAGTGCAAAAATAATCAACATGTGAAATGTGCTTGCATGTGGAAATGTGGAAAATAACAAAATTATATAATAATGTGTTAAAAATATCTGAGTTTATTTGCTTCAGCTGTTTTGAGTTGAGGAGAACTATATTTAACCCTTGTGTTTGAATGTGCATTTGTCGGTTCATTTCGTTGCCTCTGTCGTTGCTTCACGTTGCTTTTCACGTTCATTATTCTGTCGGTTTGTTTTCAGTTTTCTGTCAATCGGTCTGTGAGATTCCCCCCTTGGAAGGAAAAGGGTATACTTTTGGTTCTGTTTTTTGTAAAAAAAGATTTTCATTTCGGCAACGTGTTCTCCTCTCCTGCCATGTGTTCTACCCCTGTTATCTGCGCATGGAGCATACCTTCCAGCAACAATGCGGTGTCGGCGCGTCCCGCCCACTGCATGACACTTTCGTGTCTCGAGGTTCCACTCTATATGTTGCCCCGGCGCAGCTGCCTGTGTCAAAATTACTTGTTCTGGAGCAACTTGACACTGGTGAGCACAATTTGCTCAACTTTTCAAGGTTGCTCAAGTTGTTCCACAGCATCTTGTTCTGGGCTTTACTTGCCATCTGAACATATTCTGTTTCAAGTAGGATGGTTTATGTGTAATCAAAGACCGCCCATCAGAGAGTTTTGCAGCAGAGGGGCGGAACTTCTTCAGTGGTTGACAACTTCTTGCGTGTTGTCCCTTTAGGTTCAGGCTTTCCCCTGATTTGAGAGTGACCATGTAAACACATAAGAAAGTAGGTGTAAGTTCTTCTGGGCGTAAGAGGTTCCCACTGCATGTGTAAAAGCAGCTTAACTCAGATATCAGAACCTGTGCACTTTTTAAAATGAATACCAAGCTTTATATAATATTAATATGAAACCCATGATGTTCATCTGGACAGTTATATTGCAGTGAATTGATTACACTGAGTCTCCCCTTTCCCCTACTTCTCTTCATTGATGCTCTTTAACATCTTGATACTCAACAATTGCTCCTTTCTTGTAGTCTTCTTATAATCCTTAATCTTTCAACGCTGTCATCCGGCATAACCCCCCTCCAACCACCCTTCTCTGAGTTTGTTATGTGAGGAATGCGAGGTCTTCTTTCAGTATAAAGACAGGCAGTACAGAGCGGAGAGCTGAAGTTAGTTCAGTCTAATTGCACATAATAAGGATAATGAAAGCTGTGTCTCGGAGATCAGTCAGAATGAGTTTCATTTTGAGGGCACTCACTGTTTCATAATAATCACACGGATGGAATATGATGGGATGGCATGTGATGTCATGGGCTGTGTGTGAGTTTTAAGCCCTAATTTATGAAAATCCAAAGGATATCAGGGCTGTTTCACAATCAGGGCATACCTTTTGGGTTCACAGTTGCTCCAAAATAAAACTGCTAGTTTTTGTGATTTCTTGTTACCAGTCACCACCTTATGAGGCTAGGATGTTTTGCCTGAGGTATTATATTAGAGCTACAGGTCTACTGGTGTCTAAATTGCACTGGGTGAAAGTAGAACAGGTGTAGGGTCTTTAGAATAACTACAGATGAACCTCGCTCATATGGACTAAAAGGGGGGACGGGTGTCCATTAGAGTGAAGTGTTTTTTTTTTTCAGGGGTTTGGGGTGGGGCAGGGCTATACTCCATACTGAATACTGCACAAGTAAAATCACCTCAAAGTTCTGTAAAAGCACAGTAGTACTGAATATTTAACACCCAAATAATAAATTTATATTGTACCTGTACAGTAAATACATGTAATACATATTGTAATACATAATACAGTAATTCATTTAACTGGTGCCTGAAAGGCTCGACAGCACTACGTGCTAGCGGTGTGGAGATAATGTCCGCTGTGGCTAGAGCGTAGAGCTAGTGGCGGCGGACATTGTCTCTACACCGCGTACTTTCTTTCATACGAACACGTAATTACCTTTACTAGAACCAACATCCGCACAGCAAACTTTTGTAACTTTTCTTTTGATTTCTAATACCACTTACCCGTTGTTATTTAACTCCAAATTCTTCACAAACACTGGGGAAACAGCACAGATCAGAACACAGCCAGACTTGTAAACACTGGGCGCTCATCACACCTACTGGCCAAAATCCGAACTATCCTTAAAAAAAAATCGGGTTGTCCGTGCGATCCAAAATCCGGTCCATCAGGGTCCAGACGAGCGAGGTTCAACTGTAGTTTAGAATATAAAATCTAGAACGACTGGTACAGAATTCACAGTATTAAGAAGGAAAGATCACTGAACACATTTTCTGAGCAGGTTTAATGCATTAGTTGTATATATTGTTAACTGCAGTAACAACAGCATCCGTGACAATCATTGTGGTTTTCCGGAGAAGACAGTGGTTGGGCGAGCTTATAAAACTGATGTGGAACTCTGTACAGAACGTATTTCACATCCAATCCAAATTATATTTTTTAACAAGCTATACAGTACTATGCTGCTTTAGAGCAAGCAAGTAATATCTTAAAAAAAGCAATTCTGTCTTCCGCATGTAATGTCTACATTTCGGAGAAGACACTTTTGGCAGATAAAAGTTAGATAGTCACACTCATTGATCCATTCAAACACACTCACACCTAGGGGGTGCATGTCTTTAAAACCTGCAAAGGGGGAATATGCTGCCTATTTATTTATTTGTTTATTTTTCGGGCCTTTTTTAAGTTTGCTCAGAATTTTGGACACGTAGTTGTCGATCAATTTCTCCGTGAAATAACTGCAATAAAACCTTTAAAGCAAACAATAAAGATTTTATTCTCTCTCTCCCTCTTGCTCTCTCTCTCCTGCTCTCGCACACACACACACACACACTCTTTCTCTCTCTCTCTCTCTCTCGCTCTCTCTCACACACACTCTCTTCCTCACACACACTGTCTTTATCTCTTTCTCTTCTCTCTCTCTCACACACACGCACATTCTCACTCTTTCTCTCTTCCTCTCTCTCTGTCTCTCTCTCTCTCTCCCCCTCGCTCTTTCTCTCCAGCATCTATCCCGTTCTTTGCGTGTGAGCTGGGAACCATAAAGCCGTACAGGAGGGGCTTCTTCTGTGGAGATTTGAGCATCACTTATCCCAATCTAAAGGGTGAAGCCATTCCGGACAGCCTGCTCATCACTGGGGGAATCATTATTACAGGCCTAACGGTGAGACACGCACACACACACACACACACACACACACACACACACACACACACACACACACACACAAAATCTGATCTGCACAATTGCTTTGGCAAGTGCTTCCTGAGATGATATCTATTCATGGAACAATCAGAACAACAACAGTTTAATGTCTCTACCTGCTGCGTCCTGTTGTTGTGTCTGTCTTCCGTATGTTAAAAATACTCTGTAATTATATGCAGCCAAAATTTGAGTGGGTTGAATATAAATGTAATCACATGCCCCCTGTAGTACTTTATTATACAATAGTATTTTAAAGTGAGGTTATTTCTCTCAAATATTGATTATGCCCGGTATAAAGATATCTGCAAAATCTGATTTAGTAAAGTTGTGTGTATTTATAAAATTATACACAAAATTATGAAAACATGAGGAATTTTCAAAACAAGACATTTTTCTTTTGCCAGACTAAGAACAACAATTTTTTATTAAATAATAAAAGTGTAAGCATAGAATGATGGTGTCATGGTTAGCACATCCACCTCACAGTACGAAGGTCCTGGGTTCGAGCCCCGGGCTCAGCGAGGATGTTTCTGTGTGGAGTTTGCATGTTCTCCCTGTGCTTGCTTGGGTTTCCTCCAGGTACTCAGGTTTTCTCCCGCAGTCCAAAGCGCATTATTATTACTAATTGGCTGTTCCAAATTTCCCTGTGAGTGTTGGCCCTGCGATGGACTGGCAAGCTGTTCAGGGTGGACCCCGTGTTTGTCCAGAGTCGGCTGTTTACTATGCTGTGATAAAATGTTACTCATTGCAAAGAAAAACTTGAAGAATTCTCCCAGTGTCAAAGGCCATTGTTTAATTTGAAAGTCCATACGATTTCCTATTACCGTATTTTCCGGACTATACGTCGCTCTGGAGTATAAGTCGAATCAGCCAAAAAATTCATAATAAACAAACAAAAAAACAAAAAAACATATATAAGTCGCACTGGAGTATAGGTCGCATTTTGGGGGCATTGTTGTTTAAATGATTTCATTAACGCACCTTTTTTGTATGACGACAACGTGACGATGACGCACTTAAGTGTGTACCTTTACACACAGGAACGTAGCTCAAACATGTTAAAATAGACTCTTCATTTCAATCTACGGTATATTATTTGCCCTATATCCTGCGTGAGGAGTCATTTAGCTTTGACCCGCAGCCTCTGTTATTTATCTGTCTCAGATGGCAATGGAGAGCAAGAGTCACTGTGATGTCCTCTCACCGTGCTTTTCATTCACTGCCATTCTCTCGTGTTTAATACTCCCATTTAAAATGTTCACAATAAATGCATTGTCTTTCATTGTATCATTGGAAATCTGGGTCAGCCATCTCAACAAGCACTAAATGCTTCCTGTTAAGTCTCTTAAGAATAAAGGTCTCTTTTGACTTAATTTCCAGTGCTGTAAGAGTCTTATTGACAAACCATCTCAGCAAAATTAGACTGAATTCACAAACCAAGAGCGCCCTCTTGTGGTTGTCAGTGCAAAAATAATCAACATGTGAAATGTGCTTGCATGTGGAAATGTGGAAAATAACAAAACTATATAATAATGTGTTAAAAATTTCACATATATGTCGCTCTGGAGTACAAGTCGCCCACCTGGCCAAACTATTGAAAAAAGTGTGACTTATAGTCCGGAAAATACGGCATGACTACCAGCACATGCTTTGACGTGATGAGCACTGTATCTCCAAAACTTTGCTTTGAACCTTTCCTTTGACCTTGACATTCCAAAATAAAATCATCTCTGGGATGCAGGTGGAGTAGCGTCCCTACCATGTTTGGTGGAAATAGGCAAGGGTGTTGTCTAAAACGCTGGTGATTGTAATACATAACAAAAATGTTTTTGCAATATTTTTCAATCATTTTTTTTCAAACCAGTTGTGTAATCCTCATCTGCTTCTCTGTAATATTATGTTGTGCATGTGGTGTGTGTTCCAGATCGCTCTGGCCGAGTGTTACTGTGTCCGATCCCGCCGTGTCAGCTCCCGCTCCTTCATACGGAACCCCTACATCGCCTCCCTCTACAAAGAGCTGGGCAGCTTCCTGTTTGGCTGCTGCATCGGCCAGTCGCTGACCAATATGGCAAAGCTGAGCGTGGGCCGGCTGCGCCCTAACTTCTTAGCGGTGTGCAATGTGACATACCTGTCTCTGAACTGCACGCTGGGTGAATATATTGATGAAGTGAATTGCAGCAACTCCAATAAAAAAGCAGTAGACGAGGCCAGGTGAGTTGAGAGAGTGAGAGAGAGAGAGCGTGTGTGTGAGAGAGAGAGATACCTCTAGATATTGTGCACTCTACAGTGCACTCAATTCCACAAATTTGAGACTCATCCACAGGGAAAGACGTGATATGACAAGCTGCATTTTTTTGGCCTAAACATCATTAGATGGGGTGATATGTTGGTGTCGTGGCTAGCACAACCACCTCACAGCAAGCAGGGCCTGGGTTCAAGTCCCAGGCTCACTGAGGATGTTTCTATTTTCATGTTTTCCCTGTGCTTGCATGGGTTTCCTCTGGGTTACCCCAGTTTCCTCCCACAGTTATTATGTATGCACATTAGGCTAATTGGCTGTTCCAAATTGCCTGTGAGTGTGAATAGTTGTGTGTTGGCCCTGCAATGGACTGGTGAGCTGTTCATGGTGTCCAGTATCTCAGCTCAGTGTCGCCTGAGATGGGCTCCAGGCTCCCTGTGTCCAGGTTGAAGTAAGTAGTTTGGGTGAAACAGAGGGTCCTCTAACAGAAAGTTTTATTCCCAAAACTGTATACAGTGATCCCTCGCTATATCACGCTTCAAGTTCTGCAGCTTCAGTGCATCATGGATTTTTTTTAAATATTCATCAAAAAAAAATAAGGAAAAATAGTGAAAAAGTTCAGGAAAATGCCGGGAGGGTTCGCTACTGACTCGGATTCGGATCCCAGCCTCTTCTTCTTCTTCTTGTGTTACACGAATGCTGGGAAATTCGTCTCG
>JAQNCB010000001.1:63995308-64002808 GCA_030068295.1 Euristhmus nudiceps
CACACACACACACACACACACACACACACACACACACACACACACACACACACACACACACACACATACAAACACATAGGCCTGGATGAAGCTGTTAAATTTGTGTGTGTGTACCTTAATATGAGTGTCCTTGTGCCCCTCAACCCAGTGGTCTATCCAAAACCATCAATTACTCATAGGATAACGAGACTAGCTAATGAACACACACTGAAACATGTCTCACACACACACACACACACACACACACACACACCTTCCACACATTCGCAGTGCCTCACACCTGAGCAGGAGCAGCAGAAGACAAGTGTGTGTGTGTGTGTGTGTGTGTGGATGTGTGTGTGTGTGTGTGTGTGATAGACTGTGACACAGCAGAGATCATCACTTTATTTTCCATTCTCTCTCTTTCACCTCTCTGTTGCTTCAAGAGGAAAATCAGCAGCAGATCGTTCGCGCTTGTCATGGGCGCGTTTATGAGCTCCGTTAATAATGTGGCCTTACTGCATATTAATGACTTCTGAAGCGCGATGTCGAGCGATGTGAGCTGCACCTCATCTCACATGCACTGTCACACAGTGTGTGTGTGTGTGTGTGTGTGTGCGCGCGTGTGTGTGGGTGTGTGTGTGTGTGTGTGTGGGTGTGTGTGTGTGTGAGGTGAGGATGAGACACGCTCAAAATAACTTGCAGCGCTCTTGGGCCACAGTTGTAAATCCCTACCACAAAGTCGGGTAAAATTTATTAATTTATCACCTTTTACTACTAATACTGTGCACGTCACGAGGGAAAAATAAAAATATAATTAGCTTGAAAAAAAGCACAAAATTATAAATTAGGAGAACTGGAAAAAAGAAACAAATAATAATGAAAATAATAATAATAATTAATTGAACCAATTCATTCAGTAATTCATTCATTGAACCGCTTAATCATAGGGTCGGCTGGAGGCAGGTGCCCATCTCAGCCATCTCTTGGGCAGAGTACACCCATGCCACCAGACATGGCTGGTAATGGATAACCCAGTTAACTACACTGGGGGGACAGCAATGAACCCCCAACCTAGGGATCAATAATTCAGTACCTGACCACTGGGATACCACTACCACTACCACAGATAATAATAATAATAATAATAATAATAATAATAATAATAATAATAATAATAATAATAATAATAATCAACTGTATCAAACAGAAAGTGAAAGGAACATTTAAAATTATTGTAGTATTATTACCACTAGAACAAACATTAATTTAATTTAATAATAAGGTATAAACAACATAGAAATGAGTTCACTATATACAAATAGATCAAAGTACAGATAAAAAAATTATAAGCAGTGCAGTACAAATTTATAAGAGAAATCATAAGGCGTCAAATACAATTTAACAATGTATAAATAAAAAAGAAACCAAATAATGAGAAAATCTAAACAATTAATAAAACATTCATTCATCCCTTCATTAATTAATTTTCGGAACTGCTTAATCCTAATTAGGGTCGTGGGGAGGCTGGCGCCCATCTCAGCGGACTCTGGGCAGAGTACCCCCTGTTCAGCTTGCCGGGCCATCACAGGGCAGAACTACGACAGCTATGCAGCCTACTCTTTACAAACGTCAGCAATGGTTCTTTTACATGCCTCTCACTACAGACAGTGAAAGACATGACTGGCCTTTGGTAACCCAGTGAGCTGCACTGGGGGGACAGCAGTGACAACCCAGTGATAGTGGGGCTTGAAACCCCCACCTTGTGACCAGTAATCCAGCACCCTACCACTGGAACACCACTGCCACATAAGAAATGGTATGAGAGCAAAAGATTATATAGCAATGTCATATAATACAGTTCTGTAATCGAAAAACTAAAAAAATGAACAAAAAAATGCAAGGGAAAAGGAAACATCTGAAAACAGAAAGACAAACAAGCGGTCATGATTTCATTTCTGTTTCCTTTAATTAGTGTTATATTTTTATTTATTTATTTTTTACAGTCATGGAAATCCAGTTGATTGGGAATATAAAAAAAATAAATAGAGGTCATGCTCGGACTGAAGTCGGAAATATTGGTGCAGGTGTTTAAATGATAAATGAGTCTAATGTTTAAATAAGGCTCATCAGAGTGGGAACACTGAAGGGGGAAGGGGTAGCAGGTATAGCAATTATTCTGGAGCTTAAAATACTTAAACATTTATACAGCAGCTAGCATTTCTGTCAGTAAAGTATAGTATAGTTTAGTATGGGATAGTATCGCACAGTGCGGTATTGGATGGTATACTGCAGTATGGTATAGTAAAGAGCAGTGTGGCACGACAGAGCACACTACACAGTACAGTATAGTACAGTATACTATGGTACAGTCTACTATGTTACAGTGTAGGTTATTGTATACCTCAGTGATTAAATTAATATCCAGACCTCTGTAAAGGTACATTATGCAATTTTTACTTCTTAAATTGTTATATAAATAAATTTTAATTGAAGCCAGCTGTCAAACATGTTAGCTACATTCCTATGTTACATGGGGCAGTGGTGGTATATTGTGGTATAAGGAGCTGGGTCACTGATCCAAAGGTCAGTGGTTCAATCCCCACTGTCACCACTGTTAAGCCCTTGAGCAAGGCCCTTAACGCTCAATTGCTCAGTTGTATATATAAAAAAAGATAATTGTGAGTTGCTCTGGATAAGAGCATCTGCCAAATGCTGTAAATGTTGCTATCAATCCCATAGACGTCATAAGATGAGCAAGTTACACACCATCTTGGTAGTTGCAACCTGTCACGCAAAACTGCCTCCCAGTAATATTCTTCACATTAATCAGATTATATCAACCCAGAAATATGTAAAACGACACTATTACTCAAATATTATAAATAAAAAGCTTTTTAAATTCATGGTCAACATCAGTGATAAGTCATACCAAATTTCTCTCCAAAATGATCTCATACCTGTAAAATGATAATCCTCAGGTTCTCATAGACCCGTTCTTGTACTTCGTACAGGTTACAGTGAAGCACTGCAGCACTCAACTGTCAAAACTTTATTTCACTCTATTATTAAACTTTGTATCAATTTATTTTCTTATTATTTACACTGTTATAAGCTATATCTGAGTAGCAACTCCCAAGATGGCAGCACAAAGTTTTACCACCAACTAACTAACTACTTAATGACTAACTTACAAGCAAGTTAGTTATAGGTTTTGGTTTAATTTTAGTTAGTTTATTCTCCATAAACTAAACTGACTCAACAAATTGAAAAGTAAAATTGTTTAAAAGAATAGTAGAAGCAGCTGAACTGAGATATAATCTAGGCACAGAGCATAACAGGGTTAAAGGCCACATTTAAAAGCCCAACAGTGTCTCTCTGGGATTTGAACTCATAACCTCCTGCTCAGTGATGCATCACTGCTGTGTAATAAAATGTTTATGTTGCACGCATTAATCGACAGAGAGGGACTGAGAGAGAGAGAGAGAGAGAGAGAGAGAGAGAGAGTGTATATAAGGTGAAGAAGTGAAGACATTGCGAGTGAAGCATGAAGCGTGTACTCTTCACCCAATGGGTTGTTTGTAGTATTAGCGTCATGGTAACCTGAACCTACAGACAAACAAGGACATTTCCCACAGGATTCTAAAGTGTCTCCCACATTTTCTAAACTAATAAACTAATGGCTTTATGGTGACTAATGGGCTCGTGACGCAGCTCAGATGTACTCTCAGTGGACTCGGCAGTGCTGGTGGTTTAGGATTTCCTCTCTCCTTCAGATCGTACCGCCGCTGACAACACTGCTCTCTTTAACTCACGATTATCCACACTGTTTATTCTAAACACCCACATTACTAATGTATCAATTCATTTTAATATTCAAAACATTTACACCAGTGCACTGGTGAGTTCTGAAATCTGATTAGTCAGAAGGATTTTAAGAAATGCTCTGATTTTAATAAGTTTCTATGGTAATGGCTCATTTACAGACGCCCATAAATAAACACCCATAATAATAAACTGATTTTTTTTGTTACTTAGTTGATTGTGCCTTATTTGTATATCCTATTAAGGGGTCACAGAGTCTATCTCCTACTCTGGTGAAGGCAGGATACACCCTGTAGAGCTTGCCGTTCCATCATAGGGCATCACACAACTATTCACACTCACACCGATGCATTGGAACAGCAAGTTAGCCAAATGTGCATGTCTTTGGTCTGTTGGAGGAACCTGCAGTACCCAGAGAAAACCCACATAAGCACGGAGAGGAAGCAAACTCCACACAGAAATTCCTTCAATGAGTCTGAGACCTGAACCAAGGACCTTTTTCCATCAAACTACTACACTTCACATGTGATTATTTTGACTTATTTTATACCCTAAAATATTTATTAATTTATTAATTAATTTATAAGCCACTTAACCCTAATTAGGGTCGCAAGGAGACTGGCGCCCGTCTCAGTCGACTCTGGGCAAAGGAGGGGTACACCCTGAACAGCTCTTTATACCATTACACACACATATAGAACCATTCACACTTACACTCGCACCTAGGAGCAATCTGGAACAGCCAATACGCCTACCGTACACGTACTTAGAGTGTGGGGAAATAAAACGGAGAATAAAGAACAGATGAATAAATTAATGGATTTTTTTATTATCATTTTAATTTAATACTTTTAAAAACAATTCTTCACTTCTAGATTATGAGTTCTAAATAAATAGCAAATATTAAGTTATATGTTGTTTTAAGTAAGACACCTGCACTAACGGAACAAACCCCTTCAGAGGGATTCAGTATCACTCCACTTCACATCAGGGTTTAATCTATTAGGGTTTATTTTTATAATGCTGCTCTACATTATTCATTTACATAATAAACAGGAGTAAAGCTCTAAATCATTCATTTTCCAAGCCACTTATTCCTAATTAGGGTTGCGGGGAGGCTGGCGCCCATCTCAGCCGACTCTGGGCGAGGGCAGAGTACACCCTTGAACAGCTCGCCAGGCCATCGCAGGGCAGAAACACGCTGACGGCTATGCAGCTACTCTAGACGAACATCAGCAATGGTTCTTTTACATGCCTCACACCACAGACAGTGAGAGACACGACCGGCTTTTGATAACCCAGTTAGCTGCACTGGGGGGACAGCAGGGACAACCATTGACAGTGGGGCTTGAATCCCCAACCCTGGGATCAGCAATCCAGCCCCTTACCACCAGGCCACTGCTGCCCCTAAAGCTCTAAATACTTCTTACAAAACCTTAGAAAGACATGTGGCCAATCACAGCTGTCTGCTTGCGCGTGTTTAGAAAAGAAGCGGGGACGTCTCCTGTTTCTGTGAGCGTCAGTTTAAATAAACGGATGTGTGGGCTTCATGTACAGATGTTAAAAAGTAATTATCATTTAGACTTTATACATCTGTATGTTTTTCCTTGATGCATCTACATTATGGATCTAAATCTCCTTCTGTAAAGATGTTTATTGATGATAGTGGAGATTAGTGGTGTGATTGGAGGAAGTTGGACAGCAGGTGGGAATTGGCTCTGACTAAACTGTGAGGAAGAATAATGTGCATGATTATTAGTTACCTGATTGAACCAGAGGAACCGCGTGTGCATATTTATAAGCCCCTGGTGGTTAAGCACATGTTCACCAGCACTGTGTCGATGCAGTCAGTGTGCAACAGTGCTATTTGTGCTTCTGAACAAATCTTTGCTATGCGTCTATATTGGTGGCCGTGATGTTTATGATACAGGAGTTATTGTGGACAGAGCGGAGACAGGACCGACTGTGACTCTACAGCACACAGAGAGAATAAATGTGTGTGTGTGTGTGTGTGTGTGTGTGTGTATGTGTGTGTGTGTGTGTGTACATAGGAGCTGTCTCTTTTCTGGGGAACATGAGGGCTAGAAGGCTTAATCGCTGCTGGCAGAGAATGACTGTTTGAAAAGTATTACTGCCTGTGGTGTCTGGATATAGTGTGTGTGCGTGTGTGTGTGTGTGTGTGTGTGTGTGTGTGTGTGTGTGTGTGTGTGTGTGAGAGAGAGAGAGAGAGAGAGAGAGAGAGAGAGTTCTAAAAATGACTTTATTTATTTACAAATGAGTTTATCGATTCATTCATTTGCTGAATCGCTTATCTCAGCCAACTCTGGTCGAAGGAAAAGTTACACCCGGAACAGCACACCAGTCCATCTCAGAAATAATACATGCACACTTCCACCTAGGGGCAATCTGGCACAGCCAGTTAAACCTAATGTGTATGTTTTTGGACAAAGGGAGGAAATTGGAGTGCCAAGAAGAAAGCTACGCAAGCACGGGGAGCACATGCAAACTCCACACAGAAACACCCAACCATAGGATTTGAGCCCAGGACCTTCTTGCTGTGATGTGGACGTGCTAAGCACTACACCACCGTGCCACCCTAAAAAGGTATTTCACTTCTTTAAAAATAATTTTACTGATTAAAATCTCTTTCTTGTTGATATGCTACACGGCACTGGTCTGCTGTACAGAAATAACAGCCAAAAATACCAGTAACTGACCAATCAAAATACTCGACTTACTGAGCGTTCCTCACCTTTTCAACATATAATAAAAAAAACAACAATGATAAAGTATGGATGTAACAATAACTGTGGATGAATATTCTAGTTGAAACACACTGTACAGTAAGTCGGTATAACACGCACTACACGCATGTCCTGCTGCTTTGGGAACGTAATCGGCATCAAGGTGCTGTGGATGATTGCATGGATTTACTTGCAGCCTTAAAGAGCTGAAACTTTACCTATAACATCACAACCTGTTATAAATGCTTCCTTCTACTTACTGTAGTGCAGCGTGGCAACAATGAGAATGTTTTGTTTAATTAAAAAGAAACATTTTTATCCCTTAATAGTTGCATTAAAGACTGAAGCATTCATTAAACAGGTTAGTTTCTGTTCAGGGGTACATTATACATTATAGTAGCTATAAACAGTTCTTTTATTATTATGACTATTATTACACACACACACACACACACACACACACACACACACACACACACACACACACACACATATATATATACATAAAATACTAAGCAAACATCACCTTACAAAAAGAATAATCTTTCATTAAGACGTGCTGCACTGTCTTCACATTTCTGTGAATGAACTATTACTAAACAATCAGAATGGAGAATTTTAAAGGCAAGCTTTTAAAATAAACCAGAATGTATGATATTTAAAAATACGTAAACTATGTACATAATGCTTTGTGGTTTTTTTTTTTATAACTGAATGACCTGCTCACTTGTCTACACTTTTACTCTAATAAATGATATGTATGATCTATGAATATTCACGAACATGCAAATGAGGTACATTCCTGTATTCTATATGCCATCACGACCCCAGCACCTTGTTTATACGACCCTGGTTGTTGGTTGTTCAGGGATGCTATTCTTGATATCTTTCACACACCGGAGGGTCGAAAGAGGAGATGATTTTGATTAATATAATAATAATATATTAAACG
>JAQNCB010000001.1:64022069-64043279 GCA_030068295.1 Euristhmus nudiceps
TATAAAAAAGTCACAGGAAATAATTGAGAAGCACTGATTTAAACAGTGGGAGAAAACCATAGTACCCAAAGGAAACCCACACAAGGACAGGAAGAACTCCATACAGACATGCCCTTGCCAGGCACCGGGTTCAAACCAAGAATTTTCTTACTGTGATGTTGAAGTGCTAACCTCTGCACCACCTTGTTGCCCATTTATTTTATTTATTTATCCTTTAAATAAGGTCACATGATGATGCAGGAGTGGCGATGCAGGACTCCAGCTCTTAATAGGGAAAAAATAAACAAACAAAAAAAAATGCCTAAAATGTTGTAGAATCCCTAGATCTTCAGCGAACACTTTATCTGGTTATGAAGCCTATCAGGCGAACACTCTATCAGAGGCGGGTACACCTTGGATGAAACGCCAGTGCATTGCAACGCACCATGCAATAAGTATTCACACCTTGGCACCAGCAATCCACCCACTTGTTTTTGGAAGGGAGTTAAGAGCCCTGAAGGGAACCAATATGGACGTGGTGAGAACAAGTACTCCACCCAGACAGTCACCCAGGCTCAGATGAGAACCACATCCTTGATGTCCCTCATCTACCTTACCAAGGCACGAGTGTCTTAAGTAGCTAACGAGTTGCATCAGGTTCGAAGTTAATGAAGATGAAAAGCTCCTCTCCTGGTATCACTTGAAACCCAAATATCCTGGCTCAAACCACCTCCTACCCTCACCTTCATCATCATACACAAGATACTAGCACACGACTGCAGCGTTTACCTTTAAATAGAAATGGATCTAATACCAGTACAAAGCTTTGATTTCATTACAAAGATACTTGTGATTAAATGTCTTTTTTTGGTCAAAGGAATTCAAACCAACAGTCATACTGGGGACTGATATATCAAAGAGAGGAAGATGTTGTCTTTTATTGATTTCTCAGCAGTACTGTATTCTGAGGCTGGTTCTTGTGTCTCTTCAGTGGCTCATAATTCAATAGAATTTTTAAGATATGAGAACATCGTTGTTAAATGAAAACCTTAAGCATTTGTCATATACATCTGACAACAGGTCCGCAACAATTAAGTAAATATCTCAGGACAGTTGTGGGCATGTCATACAAATTTCACCTGTCACCATTTCCTGAGTCTGTTATACGATGCTTTACAATGCGTCTGAGTCTCATAATGTTTTCCGGGTCATCTGATGCGCCTAGAATTGTACACTTTTCTTAGAATAGTCGCAGACCCTACATTAATCCCACAACATTGTGTTTGTTTCAGAGCAAGCACATCATTTAACATCCAGCATCATAAGACAACTGAGGTCATTAGGCAACCGAATATCACTTCCAAGTGGCGCACTGACTATTAACCCAGAGATCCCAAGTCCAGTCCAGTAGAATGCACACAGCTATTCATGGCCGGGAGTCCATGGGAGCTAATTGGGCGAGCTCTCATGGGAGGGAGGGAGGGAGGGATGGCATACGCTCACTTTCCTGTCACACACAGCGATCGCCATCCAAATGGAAGGCCGTCTGCGAGCTCATTCGTACGAGTAGGCGCACAGTGCATTCCCTCCGAGTGTGTTAGACCACACTGAAATACGCACGGCGCCGCAGGCCCAAAAGAGTAGCTAGCATTGCATGTCATGGAGGGGGTGTGTGCATTCTTTCGCCCCATGGTGGTTGTGTGATAGGTGAGGCTGTACCTGATGGATGGGAATTGGATCCGACTAAATTAGGAAGAAAATGGGGGGGGGGGGGGGGGTGTTGTTAATTAAATAAATAAATAAACAAATAAATAAATAAATTTTATTCTACACAGTGGGTATGAGTCAAAGGAATAATGGATGAGCATTTTTTTTTTGTTTCAGAATAATTGTATCACTTTTGTATGAACATCACACAACAAAACAGCCTCATCAACGAAACCAACATCAGCCCCTTTGAGCGATTGGCAATGGGCAAGATGTGATGGGCAAAGTACAGGCTGAGTCTGGATGACTACAGCAAAGCACAGATGATGTCATCGCACAAGAGCTCCATGCAGGACTAGAGATTACCAATCTATAAACCACTACTAGATGGAGGAGTCTGCTCTGGCACATTCACGCACAGTGCAGGACCTCCTGGATTCAGAAGGTCACCGAGTTCAGTGTTGAGGGCTGGAGGAGCAGAGGAAGGCCACGTAAAACATAGCCAGCGTTGGTTTCTAATGGCCTTAAGCTGACTGACCAGCCCAGATGCTCTGGTCTGGGTCAAAAATTCGGAGACACCAATTGCAGACGACCATGCAGTGTCCTACCTGTTGGTAGTGGACATGCATGCTAGAAAATGGATAAATAGTAATAATGATAGTAGTTCGCATGTTCTGTATTCATCGCATTTATAAAACAAGTGCTTTCAGAGTGCAAACCTCCACCAACTTCCAAAATAACCAAAATAAACAAAGTTCACATCACTCCTTGCTGGACCTGCTGCAATAACCACTTTCAAAAATCGCCCTATCCAGCAATGTTAAAGAGTGCTTTAAAAAATTCCTGTGTGCAGAATTTGATCCAGAATATCTCTGGTCAAAATTATTCAAAAAAAATCCACACATACCTAACCAAAACACACAAACTGAACCAAAAACAAAACCTCCTCTGTGAAGGTAATAATAAGGTAATTATTTGATTTAGTTATAACACGAGAAGATCCCTCATTATTTTCTCAGCAATCTAAAAAGGGCTGTCTTGTTTTAGAACATTAAATTGCCAGTCAAATTTGTAACATGGCCGCATACATTGTGTCCTTAACATCATATGGCCCAATTAACTTCATCAACCACGGCATTGTGTGCTTGTTGAACAACAATAACCATTCCTTTTTTCGTGTACCGTCTCAAAGCATACATCACCTTAAACTGTAACCTTAAACAGGGTCTGTTACTTAACAAATAAAAAAGAGCAGTGAGTGATTGTGTAGCGTTTTCTGAAAGGATATATTTATATCAAACATTTACAGAAACAGTCTCCAGTGTCAGTAAAGTTTTCCGACAGTCTTTGGAAGAGTTTCTCTGTAACATGACAAGCTGTTAGAGTTTTTTAATTATTAATGTCAAGAGACGGTAAAATAAAAGTTGGTGAGGAAGAGACTGTGTATAACATGCTTCACAGATGTTCCACAACAGAATGGAACACCATCAGGAAAATAAGAGCCCCTTAAATATCCATTGAACGTGTTGTTCATGTTGTGGACTGTTTTCAGAAAAACAAAACAAAGCAAAAAACCCACAGACAATGAGAGAAATAAAGAGGGATAATAATAAAGAAAAAGAAATAGAGAAACAATAAAAATGAGACTGTATTGAGACAGTAGGGGAAAATATTAAGACAGTAACAAAGAGAGAACTAAACAGAGAAATAAAAAACAAAAAGAGAGACAGAGAGAGAGAGTAATAAAGAGATTGTAAGAAAGAAATACGGTAGAATACAATAGTCAAAAGAAACAGTAATAAAGACAAACATTAAAAGAGAAATAGATGAATAGAGACAGTAATAAAAAGGAATAATAGAGACAGCAATAGAGAGACAGTAAGAGACGGTAAGAGAGTGAGACAGTAATAAAGAGGTACAGTTAAAAAGACAGTAATAAGAGAGACAGCAATAAAAAGAGATGGCAAGAGAGAGAGACAGTGATAAAGAAAGAATGGCATTACAAAAAAGACAGTAGTAAAGTGATACAGTAATGAAGACAATAATAAAAAAGGCAGTAATCGAGGCAGTAAGTAAGTAAGGCAGGAAGAAAGAGGAAAACTAATAAAAAATGCAGGAAGAAAGAAACAGTAAAAGGGAGACAACAATAATGATAGACAGTAGACTAAATTAGAGACAGTAATGCAGAAATACAAAAAAGATTGAGACAGTAATAGAGAGAGAGAGAGAGAGAGAGAGAGAGAGAGAGCGCGAGAGAGAGAGAGAGTAATAAAAACAATAAAAACAGAAAGAGTAAGAGAAAGATAGACAGGAATAAAGAGAAACAGTAAAAGCAAAACAAAACTAAAGACAGTAATAAAGAGTTATATTAAGAAAGGGAGAAATAAGTAAAGAGAGACAGTTAAAAAGGATAGACACTGAGAGAAAGACAGTAATAAAGAAAATAATTAAAAGGGAGAGTAATAAATAATGGTGTAAAACAGATTGACAGTAAGAGAGACAGTAATAAAAAGAGACACTAAGTGAGAGAGACAGTAAGAAAAGGAATGAAAGAGAGTAATAGAAACAGTAATAGAGAGAGAGAGTAAGAAAAAGAGAGAAAGAGAGTAATAGAAACAGTAAGAGAGAGAGAGAGAGAGAGAGAGAGTAATCACAAGACACAATAGGAGAGACAGTAATAAATATGCACAGTAAGAGAGTCATAAAGATAGTCAGGAAGAAAGACAGTTAGCGACAAAGATAATAATAAAGAGAAACAATAAGAGAGAGACAGTAAGAGAGCAAAAGTCAAAAAGAGAAGGGGTTATAAAAGAATGACAGTAAGAGACAGAGCAACAGATAGGGACAGAGAGACAATAATAACGAGACACTGTAAGAGAGTCAGAAATAGAGAGAGAGCAAGTGAGATAGGCAGTGAGAGAAAGACAGCAAGAGAGACAGTCATCCAGAGACAACAATAAAGAGAGACAGAAAGAGTAATAAAGATAGACAGTAGGAGAAAGAGTCCATAATAAAATGAGAGAAAAGAGAGAGAACAATAAAGAAAGAGACAGAAAGAGAGAGAGAGAGAGAGAGAGATAGAGAGACAGACAGACAGAGAGAGAGTAATAAAGAAAGACAGTAAGGGAGGGGCAGTAATTAAAGACAGTAAGGTAAATTAATAAAGAAAGTAAGAGAGAGAGAGAGAGAGAGAGAGAGAGAGAGAGAGAGAGATGGTAATAAAGAGAGAGAGTAAGAGGAGAGAGAGAAATAAATGGAGATATAAATAGACATAAAGAGAGACAGACAGTAAGAAAGCATAATAAAAAGAGACAAACAGTAATAAAGAGAGACAGGATGAGGCACAGTAATAAACAGAGACAGTAATAAACTGAGACAGCAAGAGAAGGTAATAGAGACAGTAATAATGAGACAGCAATAAAGACAGACAGTAAGAGAGTGAGAGAGTAAGAGAAAATAATAGAGATAGACAGTAAAAAGAGGCAGTCATAAGACAAAACAGTAGGAGACAGACAGAAACAAAGAAAGACGAGAAAGAGAGAGGGTACGAGAGCGGCAGTAATAAAGGGACAATACGAGAGAGACAGTAAGAGAGAGACTGTAATAAAGACAGACAGTAAGAGAATGTGATATAGAGAGACAGTAAATGAGAGAGACAGACAGTAATAAAGAGAGGCAGTAAGAGAGTACAATAAGAGAGAGACAGTAAAAAGAGACAGAAGGAAATAGGAGGCAATAAGAGGTAAGAGAGAGACAGTAAGAGAGAGAGCGAGAGAGAGACAGCAAGAGAGAAAGAATTAACGAGAAAAAATAGGAGAGAGACAGTAAGAGAGAGAGCGAGAGAGAGTTTTGAAGAAAAAAGTAGGAAAGAGAGGGTAACTAAGAGAAAGAAGTAGGAGAGAGAGAGACAGTAAGAGAAAGAGAGGGTAATGAAGAGAGACAGTAAGAGAGAGTCAGTGTGTGTGTAAGAGAGAGAGAAAACGATGAAGAGAAAGACTGTAAGAGGGAGAGGACAATAAACAGAGACAGTAAGAGAAAGAGATATTAATAAAAAGTGACAGAAAAAAGAGTGACAGAAAAAGAGAGACAGAGAGTAATAAAGAAAGACAATAATAAAGAGAGACAATAAGAGAAAGACAGTAAGAGAAAGATATCAATAGAGACAGTTAAAGAGAGACAATAAAAGAGTGACAGTAAAAGAGAGATAGAGAGTAATAATAAAGACAATAATAAAGAGAGACAAAAAGAGAGAGAGAGACAGTAAAAAGAGAGAGAGAGACAGTAAAAAGAAACAGAAAGAAATAAAGAGAGGCAATAAGAGGTAAGAGAGAGAGACAGTAAGAGAGATCGAGAGAGAGAGAGAGGGAAAGAATTGAAGAGAAAAAAAAGAAGAGAGACAGTAAGATAGAGAGTTTTGAAGAAAAAAGTAGGAGAGTGAGTGAGAGAGAAAGAGTGTCGAAGAGAAAGAAGTAGGAGAGTCAGTGAGAGAGAAAGAGGGTAATGAAGAGAGACAGTAAGAGACAGAGAGAGAGACAGTGTGAGAGAGCGAGAGAGAGAGAGAAAGAATAGTAAAACGATGGTAAGAGAAAGACTGTAAGAGGGAGAGGACAATAAAGAGAGACAGTAAGAGAAAGAGATATTAATAGAGACAGTAAAAGAGAGACAGAGGGTAATAAAGAAAGACAATAATAAAGAGAGAGACAGTAAAAAGAGACAGAAAGAAATAAAGAGGTAATAAGAGGTAAGAGAGAGACAGTAAGAGAGAGAGCGAGAGAGAGAGCAAGAGAGAGCGAGAGAGAATTGAAGAGAAAAAAATAGGAGAGAGACAGTAAGAGGTACAGAGAGTTTTGAAGAAAAAAGTAGGAGAGAGAGAGAGTATTAAAGAGAAATAACTAGGAGAGAGAGAGAGAGAGTAAAAGAGTGTTCATGTGAAAAAGACACTTCCGTATTATGAAAGACTGGATGGTGATGCAATCCGAGATGCTGTAGTTTTATTTTGATGTAACTGACGATGTTAAAGGCGTAAATATGTTTCAGCTCTTTATTCAGATTTAACTATAAACACCACCACAGGGAACTTATGTGCTGTTTCATCACGATCAACAAATAAATGTTTTTCTCGATTTATTCAAAGAAATAAACATCAATAAACCCGGACAAAGTGTTTACTGAAGAGAAATGAGTCAACAGAAACCGTAACTCTCTCCATCTCACTGCTGATCCGAGAATCTCTTCTTTTTGTGCGTTTGATAAAAATGCATTTTTACATTCTGGATGACGGATTCATTCACATCGCGTTTCCTTACGCTTCCGTTTCATAACCGAGAAACATCTGAATGGTTACACATCCAGGAGCAGAGATCAACTGTCCTACACACTCCTCCAAGGGTTTGTTCATCCAGTGTGTGTGTGTGTGTGTGTGTGTGTGTGTGTGTGTGTGTGTGTGTGTGGTGATATATGTGTGTTTAAGTGTCTGTGTGCTCTAGTGGCGGGGCAATTTGTAACATTCACACCAATAAAAGCCACTGAACTGGTAGTGAATTGATAAAGAGAGAGCGAGAGAGAGAGAGAGAGAGGGGGGGGGGGAGAGAGAGAGAGAGAGAGAGAGAGAGAGAGAGAGAGAGAGTTATGTAGTTAATAATGTGTACATGAGAACAGAATGGAGAGGATCGTCCCTCTGGACTGGAGCAGAGCAGAGAGATGGAATAATTTCCCACTAGACGCGATCATGTGACTGCGACATTAGGAAGAAAACAGACAGGCGTGTGTATACGGCAGCTGACTAGCACACAGCAACGCAGCATGATGAACGTCGCCTCACAGCACTTTATCAATATTACATGCACACACACCATTTAAATATATACACACACACACACACACACACACACACACACACACACACACACACACACACACACACACAGAAAACCATCTGTATTCCCTCTGTGTAGCTGTACTGCTTTCTATCTACTCTTCTTAATCTGCCTTATCCTCTCTCTCTCTCTCTCTCTCTCTCTCTCTCTCTCTCTCTCTCCGTCCCTTTCTCTGAATCTCACTGTCTGTCTCACTCTGTTTATCTTTCTCTGTATCTCCCTCACGATTTGTCTGTCTCTCTCTCTCCTTTATACATCTTATTGTCTTTCTCTGTATTTCTTACTGTCTCTTTCCTTCTTTGTATTTTCCCTTATCTATCTCACTTTCTCTGTATCTCTTTCTGTCTCTCTCTCCTTCTTTGTGTCTCTCTTTCTGTCTCCCTGACTCTTTATTTGTATCTGTCTGTCAATCTGTTTATTTGTCTGTCTCCTTCTGTCTGTGTATCTCTTTTTCTCTTTCTGTCTATCTCTCTTTCCCTGTCTTTCTCTCTGTCTGTCCTTCTATTTCAGTCCCTCTGTTTCTTTCTCCGTTTATCGACAACTAGCTCCCCATTTCCCTTTCTCTAGATGTCTCGGTTTGTTTCTCTTTCTCTTTGTCTGTCTGTCTTTACCTCATTTCTTGTTTGTCTGCCTATCTTGCCCTTTTTTCCTCTGTCTTTCTTAACTCTTGCATTCTCTCTCTCTCTCTCTGTCTCTCTCTCTCTCTCTCTCGTACACAGACACATGCACGTCTCTCCGTGTGTATAATAACACCGTCAGCTTCCTTTAAAAGCTGCATTCAAATTTTAATTACCTTAAAGATAAAGCCTGTAATTATTTTCTCTTTCACACAAGCTACTCTGTACTGCTGGTTTGTTTTTCATACTTGGCTCAATTCTGTATTTAATATGTGACCCAGGCTCACAGTACAACCCCCCCACCTTATATTGCAGAATCTCTGTGAATCCTAATCCCTCCCCAGCTCCCTCTGGCTTTACACTCTCACTATTCAGAGAGTCGTAGTGCTGTGGAGCCCTGGTGCACCAAACCCAACACAAATTCACTTCAACTACCAGATCATAGCAGTGCAGCGGATTTATCCGTCACTTCCTCTCCACCTCACGAAAGCGATGCTGTGACGCTTTAGTACTCTAATCTGTCCCCTTTTTCTCATCTGTACACTCATCAACTTTTAAAGCTTTATCATATATGCTAATACCACCGTCAGCACCATCGCTAAGTAACTGAGCAGAGTCTCAGGTTCGAGTGTGTTACCGAGCCTCTTTACTGGTGGAATAAAGGGAACTGAGTGGAAATTACTTGTACAAGTTATTAATATTTATTATCCTGCGTCTGAGACAGCCAGAGCCAGAGGTGTCATATTTTCAGATTCCGTAGTTGTGAGCATGATGTCTCAGAAATGCCCACCTTGACTTAACAATGAAGTGATCATATTTCAAAGGTCACAAGTCAAAGGTCACAGTGACTGTGGCTTTATGTGTTCAATTTTTGTGAATTCAAAATCTCAAGAATGCTTTGGGTGATTTTCTTCAAACTTTGTATAAAAGTTTACTCTGACTCAAGGATGACCATTTACATATTGAAGGTCAAAGATCAAGAAGGTTAAGGTCACATCAGCTTTACTGCTCAGAGACATACAACTGACTAAAACCTAGATTAAAATAATAAGAGAAAGAAATCTGCTTTGTGCTCACAACACACTTAATTTCTCTCAATTTGGCAAAACTAACAAAACTTGATTTTGCTTTGATTTTAAGTATAACTGTATTCACACTGAGGCTTTTTATGAATAATTTACCAACATACTTGAGATACAGATTCCTGATAAATGCAGATATAAAGTTTACTGTTTATATATTGTTGGAAATAAAACTCAAATCAGTATTCAGTGTTTGGTATTCCTGAGACATGCTCTGTCCCTGACATGACCCTGACCAGGATTACACAGGATAGATTTACAGAAAATAACAGAACAGGCAGAAAGATATTTTACTATCCAAATAATATGCAAAATATTACCAGAGTAAGAAATATACAGGGATCCCTCACTTTTTCGTGGTTAATGGGGGTTCGAGACCCCCGGCGAAGACCGAATTTATAAGTTTTTATTTATATTTTATTTACATCTTATGCATTGTTTTTGAATGTTTAATTGTTATTATAAGATTCAAAAACAATGCATAAGATGTAAATAAAATATAAATAAAATATAAATAATGTAAAATACATACATGTAATTGTACATAAATGTAAATAAAGTGTAAGAAATGTCTTGACTTCAGCCTTTTCTGTCAGAAATGCTGTTATTTTAGAGCCGAATCCCAAACCGGAGTCAGTAGTGACCTTGCTCCCTTCCCCTTAACTTTTCCCACATTTAATAGTGAAAGATTTAAGTGAAAGACCGCAAGGTCACGACCGACTCGGTTTGGAACACTGCCTCTGAAATCTTGCAAGCTGATTGGTTGAGATGAATTTCCCAGTATGAGAAGAGGCTGGGATCCGAATCCGAGTCAGTGGCATTTTGCTGAAATTTTTCTAATATATATATATTTTTTATTTTCTTTTTTATGATGAATATTTAAAAAAAATCTGCAATGCACTGAAGCCGCAGAACTTGATGCGCGATATAGCGAGGGATCACTGTATTTCATTCGGATTTTGTCTTGTTTTTTTTTTTTGTGTGATGTCACAGTCCTGAGTCCTGAGTCATTCATTCATTCATTCATTCATTTTCTGAACCGCTTCATCCTAATTAGGGTCACGGGGAGGCTGGCACCCATCTCAACCGACTCTGGGCGAGGGCCAGTCCTGAGTCCTGATCATTAATGTGATGGATATTTTCTTTACTCATGCCAAATCAAAATAAATAAAATATAGAATTAGAACACTATAAACTATCAGTTCTCTTAGCAGTGCTGCAATATTACTCACACTTCTAACACTTATAGAGCTGTTCTCAGAGCCATTTGTAAAATAAAGAGTCAATACTAATTTATGGTCAATAACAATTTCCAACCTTCCGTCACATGCTTAGCTCCTGGAGCTATTTTCAGAGCCACCACTGAGATGGTAAAATATTTCATGAAACGTATTTGAGCCGCTGAATGGGACATAACTGTATTGATCTTCATGTGCTGCGAAATAAATTCATGTTCTGCACGGAGGGAGAGGATACTTTCATTCCTGGCATCCTCACAAAAACTCATGTCCTGTCACGTGCATCGCGTTCTGTGGCTTGTAGTGTTGAAAAATGGCACGATTTAGGCGGGAGGCGTGGCTCGGGTGGTGACAGCTTCCACAATGTGTTGGAAAGTTTCAAAGATGTGTTGAGAATAAACTTTAGCGTGGGATAAGCGCAAAAAAGTCACATTCACGCCATTTTTGGTGCAGAGCCTCGTGACAGTGCTTACGCTTGCACGGTTTGACGATGCTTTTATCCAAACTGACTTACACTGGGGATGGGATACAAGTGAGAATTTGAGGGATCCGACAGTGACAGCGGCAGGATTTGAACTCACAGCCTTGCTATCAGCAGTTTAATGCATTAACCCTGACGTCTGCACTTCAGGGGACTCAATCTCTGAACTACAGATCACTTTGATAATGGATGATTGGTTAATTTTTGTCGGATGGACATTTCATGGTTTGGGTAGAGTGCTGACATCATGAGAAGAAGGTTACAAAGCTGAATGGTGACAGTGAATGCCACACTCACCAATGAACGGCTCACCAAAAGACTAAATGCTGGGTATTCCTCTCTGTCCTGTCAATCAAAGTGATGTGAACCAATCATGAGCATCTGGGAGGTAATGTATGCAAAAGAGGGCAGTTAGTAGCTTCTCCGGGTGCTCAGTTGCAAAATAAGATGTGATGCTTTGATGTGTCTCAAAGGAAGCACATGCTTAGGCTTCACAACAGCTGTTGTGTCACAAAAGTGATCTTTTTTTAGGAATCCTCTGGGGCATGGGATTGCTGTGGGATTGATTCCCTTGGGATGAAAGAAACTGTTTTACTGTTCATCACATGTGAGTGGAATGCAACAGGACAACAAGTCCATGTGAGTGGGTGGAAGAAGAATTGTGATAATTATAGGTTGGTTATTTTCTTTATTTTAAAAGTTGGAGTGGGACAACATGAATGTCAATCTTCTGCGAAGGGGATTGGGACAGTCAATCTTCAGAAATGGGGGATAGGGATGGAACAATAGTCAATCAACTGGGATTGGGATGGGAGTCAACCTTCTGGGACTGGGAGGGGAGTCAATCTTCTAGGACTGAGATAGGAGTCAATCTATTGGGATGGAGCAGAAGTCAAAGCTCTGGAATGAAAATGAAATGAAGATCATTCTTTCAGGCTTGTGCTGGGAAGAGAGTCAATCCTTCACGATTAGAATGAGGCAGGAGTAATTTGTGGGAATGGAATGAGACAGTTCCTATACCTCGCTGTAACAAAACACTGGCTAATAAGAAGAATTTGTGAAATGATGAAATTGGGAAAAAATGAGATGGGTAAAAAAATGCATACAAGCATCCACACGATTAAGGCGGGTCTAAAACCTCCTGAAGGCATATCAGACGTGTGATACTGTTTATTTCCTTGTTTTGTCTGCTTTTCTGTCTAAAACAGCATGACTGTGTGTTACATACGTATAATGGAAAGAAGAACATTTGTAATCTTTATAAAGTGTCTCAATATTTTTTTTAGGTTTCTTTCCATGTAATGGTTCAGCTCCTGAAAAAAATTGGCAAACCCAAATCAGCACTCTAACCACACCCTTTTCTGTACCTTTGTGACATGATCTTGAATGCATCCGGTAGGTAGCATTGCACATTCTCCATCTGGAAAGGGTCAGCATCACAGATCTTGTCGTCGGTGCGTCCGTAGTTTGCTGTCTCGATCATGATGACGTCGCTGCCTGGGCAGCGGAGCTCAATGGGGTAACCCTCACATGCCAGTTCCCTCCTCATCAGGCCAAAGGGCATCATGGAACGACTTAACCCTGCAGAGAAAGAGATGGAAAAGAGAAGGTAAGAATGAGAGAATGCACAAGATAGCAGTGTGTGCTGGGAAAACTAGAATCAGGAAAATGTTTATTTTCCAACACAAAAGCTGCCCCTTTTGTTCATTCATTTTCTGAACCGCATAATCCTAATTAGGGTCACAGGGAGGCTGGCACCCATCTCAGCCGACTCAGGGCAAGGGCAGAGTGCACCCTGGAGAGCTCACCAGGCCATCGCAGGGCAGAAACATGCTGATGGATGATAGCTATGCAGCTACTCTTGACGAAAGTCAGCAATGGTTCTTTTACACGCCTCTCACCACAGACAGTGAGAGACATGGCCGGCCTTTGATAACCCAGTTAGATTTACTGGGGAGACAGCAGTGACAACCCGGTGATAGCGGGGCTTGAACCCCTGACCTTGGGATAAGTAATCCAGCACCTTACCACCGGGCCACCATGTTATTTTGTTTTTTTATACTACTCACATGTGCTAAGGCTGCTAATAAAAATAAATAAATCCAAGCAAAATAACCTTTCAAATCAGGTAACACCTCTCAGCCCGGTGGCATTATGAAAGGTATGCCCAGTCCCAAGATAGACAACAAAAATGGCGATGATCGGTTAAACCGTTTTTGAGTTAGTGAGTGGAATACAAATCCAACATGGCAGCTGCGGTGGCCATATTGAATACTGGAATGTAACAAAAATTGTCATGTTTATGTGTTCACTCAGTCCCAACATCCACTCAAAAAAAGGTGATGATTGATTGTGATGTTTTTGAGCTATTGCAGTGGAGAACAAATTCAAGATGTCAGCTGCGGCAGCCATATTGGCTTCCCTATGTCCCCAGGAGCCTCTAAATACCTAAAAAAAAGAATCTCCTGGGGAAAATTGTCACACCCTGGTCCCGTTGTCATGTGTTTCCCTGTTCCTTTTCTCTCCCTGTGTGGGTGTTTTGTCTCATTACTCTTATTTTGAAAGTCTACCCTTATCTGTTGTAGCTCCACCCCACCTCCTTCTGGGATTGACGAGCAACGGTTCCTGTAATTGACTGCCAGCCCAGCATCATCCTGGACATACATATAATGTTCGTGTGTGTTATGTCTGTTGTTGACACGTTGTGGTTGTACCTTCCATGTTGCCTCCCTGTCTTTTCCATAATCTCCGTTTGTTTGTATGTTGGGGAGCGTTTTATCTCTGTATTGCCATCGTGTTTCGTTTTTCTTCCAGTCTTACTGAGTACTGAAGTTTTCTGTTCTTTGTTTTCTTGTTTATTTCGTTCCAGCCTCACTGAGAGCTGTAGTTTTAAATTTTTCCTTTTTGAACTACTTGGACACTAGTTTGTTTCTTTTATTTTTTCCTCTTATAAATAAACCCAGACAGTCGTACACTTGAGTCCTGATCTGTGACTATTTTTATATCCTGACAGAATGTGTCGACCAGAAATGGACTCAGCCACCTCTGAACCTTATCCCGAGTATTGTGGGGACAGGTCCCCCCCAAACATCGATCCATTGGCCGACCATAGGTCCCAGGTTCATGCGTTCAGCAACCAAGTCGCTGCTATCATGCAGCATGCGCATGACTGGCACATTCACACCAACACCACCGCCGGCCCAGGATTCTTTCACCCGACCACCCACCCCGACCAGAGCGGACTCCCTTCCGTGTCCGAGGGAAGACCGCGTCTGGCCCCACCAGAGAAGTTTAGCAGGGAGGCAGAACAGTGCAGGCCCTTCCTAGTGCAGTGCGGGCTGCATTTTCGTATGACACCAGAGGCCTACCCTATGCCTCAGTCAAGGATGACGTTCATAACTTCCCATCTCATGGGGTGGGCTCCTGCTTGGGCCACTCTGGAATGGGCACCGGATTCACCCATCTGCTCCTCTCCAGAGAGATTCACGGCAGAGCTGCAGAAAGTCTCCGACCACACCAGACCCGGACATGAGGCGGCGAGGGCACTTTGGCGACTGAGGCAAGGTGAGCGACCTGTGGCTGAGTACACGATCCAATTCCGCACTCTGGCCGGCGACAGTGGCTGGGGGCAGTCGGCTCTGGAAGAGGCCTTCCTGGAGGGTCTCACAGACCAGCTCCAGGAGCGCATGGGACCCCGAGACCTCCCAGAGGAGCTGGACACTGTGATCGAGCTCGCCATCAAGATCGATCACTGGCTGCGGGATCGTTGGAACCAGAAAAGAAGAGCACGACCAGCCTCACCACACACTGAGGACGCGGCCAGCCAGCCAGAACCTCCTCCGGAGCCCCACTGGCTCATTCTGAGAACCCCAACTCCCTCGAACAACCCATGGAACTAGGCCACGCTCGGAATCCTCCCGAGGAACGTCGGCGGTGTTTACTCCAAGGCCCCTTTTTTTTTTTATGGACAATCCGGTCACCGCCTCAACCTCTGCCCAGTCCGGGAAAAGGTCTGTCCTAGGGGTGGGCTCAGGGGCTTAAAACACAGTGGGACCTGGGAAGGGAATTTATCACGGTAGAACTCACCATTATGGGGTCCCGGTTTGCACTGAATGTGCTAATTGACTCAGGGGCATACGAAAGTCTGATTTCTGGGGAGACGGTGCGGGAACTGCGGATGAGGACCGAATCACTACCTTGACCGCTTAAGGTCTGTGCCCTTGATGGGTCTAGCCTATTCTCCATCACCCGTACCACCGAACCCATCAATGTGAGTCTCGTCGCACATCAGGAAACTATCCGTTTTTTGTCGTTGAAACAGCCACACACCCCATAGTCCTTGGGTACCCCTTGTTGTGCCAGCACAACCTCATAGTGGACTAGTCGTCAGGGTTGGTATGGGGTTGGGGCAGGGAGTGCCAGGGACAATGTTTAAAGCTTCCCAGGAAAAGGGTAGGTGATGTGTCAGGGGCCGAACCAGTATCCTGTGCCACAACTGCTGTGACCCATGAGGACCCGGGGGATTTAGTTGGGGTGCCGTGCTGTTACCATCGGTTGCCAGTTCCAGGTAATCGAAGGAAGGTGCAGCAATTCCTAGGATTTGCCAACTTCTACCAGCAATTGATTCGGAATTATAGTATATAGTTATAATTATAGGCATTACATCACCTCTGCATACACTAACCTCTACTTCGACGACCTCAAGCGTCACTTCACCTCTGCCCCATCCTCACAGTCCCAGACCCCACCCGGGAGTTCATAGTGGAGGTGGATGCCTCCAATGTGGGGGACAGGGCCGTACTCTCCCAACACTCCGCACAAGATGGCAAAGTTCATCCTTGCACCTTCCTGTCGAAAAAACTGTCTAGTACTGAAAGGACCTATGATGTGGGTAACCTGGAGCTTCTGGCCATCAAAGTGGCGCTTCAGAAGTGGCGGCATTGGCTGGAAGGGGCAGAACAGCCATTTGTGGTTTGGACAGATCACAAGAACTTACAGTACATCCGCCAGGCCAAGAGACTGAACTCCCGTCAGGCTCGTTGGTCCCTGTTTTTAACTGGTTAAATTTTTCCTTGTCTTACAGGCCGATCTCCAAGAATGTCAAGCCAGATGCACTGTCCCGCCTGTATGATCCGGAACCGGTGGTCAAGGAGCCCGAACGTGTCCTGCCATTTAACCGTGTGGTTGGGGTGGTCTCCTGGCCGATAGTAGCACAGATAAGGCTTGCAACAGGACAAGTCCCACCTCCGCAGGGGACCCCAGTCAACTGGCTGTACGTTCCTCCCAAGTTGCGGGCTAAGGTAATACACTGGGCCCACACCACCCACCTTATCTGTCACCCGGGGGTCAGCAGGACTCTGTTCTTCATCAAACAGGAGTTCTGGTGGCCCTCGATGCAAAAGGATGTCAAAGAATAAGTGCTTGTAATAAGGCTTACTCTGTTTGCGCCAGGAGTAAATCAATCTCCCAGGCGCCCGCAGGCCTCCTACACCCCCTTCCAGTTCCTAGTCGCCCCTGGAGTAATATCTCTGTGGATTTTGTTACAGGTCTGCCGCCATCTAAGGGCCATACGGTGGTGTTAACGGTAGTAGACCGGTTCTCTAAGATGGTGCACTTCATCCCCCTGCCCAAGCCGCCATCCGCCAAAGATACAGCAGAGGTGATGTTCAGTAATATATTTAAGCTGCACGGTTTTCCCATAGACGTGGTTTCCGACAGGGGCCTGCAATTCATTTCCATGTTCTGGTGGTAGCTCTGCAAACTCAGAGGTGCCACGGTGAGCCTTTCGTCAGGACATTTGGAGACCAACGGGCAAACCGAGCGGCTTAAGCAGGTACTGAGCACCACCTTACGTTGTCTCACTTCACAGAATCCGTCATCTTGGATCAGACACCTCCCCTGGGTGGAATATGCACACAACTCCCTGCCGTCGGCAGCAACCAGGATATCACCCTTCCACTGCATCTATGGTTATCAGGCCCTGGTTTTTCCCGATAGCCAGAGAGAGGCAGTGGTGCCTTCTGCACATGCCCTGGTGCATCGCTGTCGACGGATTTGGGAGTCCACACGTGCCATCCTTGTACGTACCAGGGATCGGATGAAACGGGCAGCAGATGAAACGCCGGACACAGGCACCAAGGTACCGGGCAGTGCAGACGGTCTGGCTGGCTACCTGGGATTTGCCCCTTCGGTGGGTCTGCAAGAAGCTGGCACCTCACTTTGTCAGCCACTTCCCAATAAGCAAAATCATTAACCCAGCCGCCATACAGCTTTGCCTACCACGCACATTCAAAATTCACCCCACATTTCACGTCAGCAAGATTAAACTAGTCAAGTCCAGCACCCTTGATCAAGGACTTCCACCGGCTCCACCCCGAAGATCCTGGCCCGTCAGGAGACGGTCCTTAAGGGGGGGTTATGCCACACTCTGGTTCCGCTGGCATGTGTTTCCCCATTCCTTTTCTCTCCCTGTGTGTGTGTTTTGTCTCATTACTATTATTGTGAAAGTCTACCCTTATCTGTTGCCGCTCTACCCCACCTCCTTCCGGGATTGATGAGCGCCGGTTCCTGTAATTGACTGCAAGCCCAGCGTCATCCCAGACGTGCATATAATGCTTGTGTGTGTTATGTCTGTTGTCGACACGTTGTGGTTGTACCTTCCATGTTGCCTCCCTGTCTTGCCCATGATCTCCGTTTGTTCGCATGTTGGTGAGCGATTTATCTCTGTATTGCCATCGTGTTTCGTTTTTCTTCCAATCTCACTGAGTACTGAAATTTTCTGCTCTTCGTTTTCTTGTTCATTTTGTTTCAGCCTCACTGAGAGCTGTAGTTTTTTTTTTCTTTTTTGAACTGCTTGGACACTAGTTTGTTTCTGTTATTTGTTCCTCTTATAAATAAACCCGGAGAGTCGTGCACTTGAGTCCTGGTCTGTGACTATTTTTGTATCCTGACAGTAAACAATCCAGGCATAAAATACACTTTCACAGTGTTTATATTTTATGGGACATCCACTTAAAAGATTATTAAATGCATTATCCACAATCAGAATTTTTTAATCAATTCCCCCTCAATCACTTTACTCTAGTCCAATTAAGATGTCAAGATGAAGAGTGTTTTAACTAAGCTATTAATTATGAGACTGCAGGCAAATGGAACCTGCGGGAAATAAATGACAAGCATTGAGGGAGTACAAAATGGTCATAGCAGCTGCCTAACTCAGCTGGTTAACAAAGATGTGTGATGACGTCTTACCTTATGAAAAATGTAATTATTAACACGCACTCAATCCGTGTCATACTGTTATAATCTAGAAGGTCACGCTCACCTTCACGTTTCCACCAATCAGGTCAGGCGGCTCCTCATCTGTCTCCAAGGCAACATTGATGGTGGCGAACGGCCGACTGGCCATCTGCTGCATCTCTCGCAGGAGTTGCTGAAAATGTAGAGAAACAACAAGATAATGCAACAGACTTACAAATACACACAACCATCCAGAGACACTCAAATTTGAATTCAGATAAAGAATCACAAATCAGACAATAACAGTGAAGCAGGTAGCTTGTGATATGTCAATATACATTGAAATGGGCCTTTTGAGACTCAAACAGAATAGAAAAAAATCTTTCAATGATAACTAATGATAGGGAAAAACAAAGATGAAATACAGAGGAGAATTGAATCTCAGTTAAGCATTCAGAGCTCACTTTTTTCACTGCCCTCTTCATGCTCAAAAACCCACAGTAGGACCCTAAAGCACACAATATTGCATGCTTTGATGTACTATGTATGTACTTACTTTGATGTACTAAATGTGGGGAAACTGATGTAATGTTCCAGCATATCAACATTATGAAACACATTTCTGTATGTGCAAAGTTGGAATAGGAGAAGGGAACTTATTCAGACAATCGTACCTTTCCCTACAAGTAAAACCGAGTTCAATGATGTCTGTTGTTAAACCTCATTGAGTGAAGTGCATGGATTCCACTGGCACTTAATTGAAGCTTTTGGTTTGGGGCTGTGAATTTTAACCTGTTATAGACCTGTAGTTTCTGTTCCTATATGATGTACACTTTCACAAAAATATGACTTGCAATTTTACTTCCTAGATATATAACTATTTAGCAAATATTACATCTTTTTCTTGGACTGAAGTGAGTAACAGTGGGGACCGAAAGTTTAGGCACCCCAGGTAAAAATTGGTAATGTGCATAAAGAAGCCAAGGAAAGATGGAAAAATCTCCAAAAATTAAATTAAATTACAGATGAGACATACTCATAGTATGTCAAAAAAGTTAGATTTTATTTCCATCATTTATACTTCCAAAATAACAGAAAACAAAATCATGGCATCTGCAAAAGTTGGGCACCCTGCAAAGTTAATACCTTGTACTGCCCCTTTGGCAAGTATCACAGTTTGTAAATGCTTTTTGTAGCCAACCAAGAGTCTTTCAATTCTTGTTTGAGGTATCTTCACCCATTCTTCCTTACAAAACTCTTCCAGTTCTTTGAGCTTTCTGGGCTGTATGTCACACACTGCTCTTTTAAGGTCTATCCATAGATTTCCAATTATTTTGAGGACAGGGGATTGTGAAGGCCTTGGAAAACCTTCAGTTTATGCCTCTTGATGTAATCCAGCATGGATTTTGAGGTGTGTTTAGGATCATTATCTATTTGTAGAAGCAATCCTCTCTTTAATTTCAGCTTTTTCATAGATGGTATCAAATCAGCATCCAAAATTTGCTGATATTTTAGTGAATCAATTTTTCTTTCTACTCATGAAATGTTCCCTGTACCACTGGCTGCAATACACCCCCAAAGCATGAATGTTCCACCCCTATGCTTAACAGTTGGACAGAGGTTCTTTTCATTAAATTCTGTGCCCTTTCTTCTCCAACTGTACCTTTGCACATTCCACTTATAAAGTTCTATTTTAACCTAATTGGCCCATAGAACTTGTTTCCAAAATGCATCAGGCTTGTCTATATGTTCATTTGCAAACTTCAAACGCTAATTGTTGTGGTGAGAACGGAGAAGAGGTTTTCTTCTGATGAGTCTTCCATAAAGGCCATATTTTTACAAGTATATCTTTATAGTGGAATAATGTATCACAACTTGTGTCTGCCAGATCTTTCTGGAGGGATCATGCAGCCAAAGGTAGGTTTTGACTTACTTTTCTCACAATCCTGTATAGCCATTCCTGTGTTGCAAATACTACTATTATATGGCAATCACAGTATGTGCAATGTGATTGGCTGTTAAGTGGGCCGTAATCCCCAAGCACAGACTGATCAACACTTTTCCTTAGCCCACAGGCAATTGAAAAAACACAAACTTGAAATAATTCTTCCTTGCTTGTTTTTCACTCTACCTATATGGAAAAAACTATCACACAGGCATAGATATGCCTTCAGAGTGAATTGTACTATCCTGCAGAGTTTGAAGGAAAAACCGACTTTGTGTTGGTGTTGAAAATGATGAAAAGGGCAACATTCAGAAAGAGTTACAAAAGAACAAAAACGCAGTTAAAAAAAATGTAAGACCTTCAGTAACACAAAAACTTTTGCCAAAATACCTCGGTACAAACAACAAAGCAAGCGTGGATATCCTATATTTAGCGTCTCGAGAACTCTGACGTCTTTCTGTGGTTATAGCATACATGTTTAGGGGGAAGTTGTTCAACGAGTGCTCACTCTTTCAGCGACCAAACGTGAAGAGCTACAACTCCCCTCTTTCCTCTATCAGGCATAAGCATCAAATTCCGGTTGCTTTTTTAACGAAATTTAATTAGTTCACAGGGTGCCACACAATAAACAGCGTATTAACCTGGTTAGCTTGGTATGTAAAGGAAATTGTAGACTTTTGCTCAATATACGGACCCGCCTATCGCTTGTTCAATACATCAAAGCCTTAATCTGTAATTTACTTGTACTGACCTTACACACAGTTATTTAAAAGGTATATACAGTACATGTGTATACTTTATATTTATATACATGGACACAGACACACAAAATATCCTGTTATAGGTAGCGTTGATGTAATGTCATTTCATAAACTGCGGTATTTAATACAGGGATCGCTCGCTATATCACGTTTCGCGGCTTCAGTGCATCGCGGATTTTTTTTAAAAAATTTATTTATTTATTTATTTTTTTCTCCATCTAAAAATACAGAAAACGTTCAGACAAATGCCGCAAGGAGTCGCTACTGACTCGGATTCGGTTCTCT
>JAQNCB010000001.1:64104696-64117365 GCA_030068295.1 Euristhmus nudiceps
TGAGACCGTGTTGGTATGAAGTTCAGTCCAGAGCTGTAATAGCGCTGTAATAACACCGATATGAGCCCTGGTTGGTATGAAGTGCAGTCCATAGCTGTAATAGCGCTGTAATAACACCGATATGAGCCCGGGTTGGTATGAAGTGCAGTCCATAGTTGTAATAGCGCTGTAATAACACTGATATGAACCCGGGTTGGCGTGAAGTGCAGTCCATAGCTGTAATAGCGCTGTACAAACACTGATATGAAACAGAGTTGGTTTGAAGTGCAGACCATAGGTGTAATAGCGCTGTAATAACACTGATATGAATCCGGGTTGGTGTGAAGTGCAGACCATAGCTGTAATTGCACTGTAATAACACTGATATTAGCCCGGTTTGGTATGAAGTGCACACCATAGCTGTAATTGCACTGTAATAACACTGATATGAAACCGGGTTGGTGTGAGGTGCAGACCATAGGTGTAATGGCGCTGTACTAACACTGATATGAGCCCAGTTTGACATGAAGTACATGTCAGTGGTTGATTATGTCCCCAGCAGAATTAACGTGTCACAGAGAGCAGTGTGTGTTTATTCACTAACACCACTCAATCTCTCAGCATGCCGCTCTAAATTTCCTCTTTACAATTGCCTCTAAACTGCCACCTGATTGGCTAGGCCATGTCAGCCTGACCCAGCTTTCAATCTTTAAAAGCATGCTGCTCCAACATAAAAAAAGGAAAGAAAAGAACAGGGGAAAAATCAGACCTCCTGAGTGTTATAAATCATCAGCAATGTAGAATTATTCTTTATATATTCCTCAACTAACATGATTTAGTCACACTGTTGTGCTATATACAGGTAACACTAATTTATGGTTTTGCTAACATAATCATGGGTGAGGTATTTGTTTAGCTTTTGCCACATTCTGCTGCTTATCTTACTTTTTGGCTAAACTAGCCGACTAACCGCTGCCCAAAGTGACGCTGAGTCTCTGGGGCGAAACAGAAAGGCTCGTGTTATCATTTATTTATTAGTCTTTCACCCTCTCTGAACGAATCACGTTTCAAATTGATACAGTTATCCCACCTCTCCTTTTTGAATTCAGTAGACGTACCATGAAATATCATTAGCGCCTCCGTCTGGGTGTGCGTCATTACCTATCCAAGCGTGGGAGGTTCGCGCTACGCTCGCTATCGTCAAAATCATTGTTTTACCAGACGACGCTATGACAAGTCACCGGTAAATTTAATCTAATGATATGCAAATTTGGGAGAAAAAGGACAATTAGGGCTGCTCAGGCTGATGTCGCCATGCATGTCAGAGCGTAGCTCGACTGTCCCCCGATTTGCGGATGAGTATGAATCAGATTAGCAGAATAATGAGAAAGAGAGAGAGAGACAGAGAGAGAAAGACAGAAAGAGAGTGCTTTTGCTACAAGTGGTGTTTTCATCCACGCCTGCTCCAGTGCAGGAGGTATTTCGGTAAAAGCCAAATAATCAGCTCCGGATTGGCGTTTATCTCAGAACGAGAGTGTTTTCTGCTCAAGGAGCGGTGTTTCACGTCCTAATATGTGAGATGAAACAAAAACAATGGTGTGCCTGATCTCCTACAAGCATTCCTGTCACAATTGATGAATAACATGGGCCGAGATGTAAATAAGCTCGCAAAGCTCCCGTTGTGATATCTGCATAGCTGATCTATAAAGCACTGCCGTGCTGATGTACTCCAGAAATATAGACAAGCAGCACCGCAGAATGACTTTGAGCGACTTTTTCTGAAGAGTGCCACAGCCTTGGTGTGAACGCATTAAACACGGTGCTAATCTACATCCTGATGCTCACCATTAATGCTCAGGTACGGCGTTATGCCTGAAGAGATTTTACACACTGCAACACGTTTTACATTGCCGTGCATTTCTTTCGGCAGGTCAATAAGAGCCTCTATTTTATTCACATCAAAGATATTTTCCAACCAACTGATAAGAAACAGGTTTATTGCAGCTTCAATCAGAATATCCAGGGGTCAAAAGTTTACACACACCAAGCCGACTGTCAGTTTAAACAGTCCCAGGTTACAGAAATTGATGTAATGACTTCTGATTGGTTATTTTTCACAATTAGCAGGAAATTAGGAGTGCACCTGTGGCTGGATAGCCCATGGTGGTTCGGCGCACTCATACTTCCATACTATGAGTACACAAAAAACCAGTAAACGAAATGTCCAAGCACCCAGTATGCATCTAATAGTAAATGAAATCTTGCTGCAGTGGTTACTTGTGGTTCGATGTCCTGGAGCCTCTGAATGAAATGAAAATGAAGGAATTTGTAATGGAGCAAAGATAGGTGGCATGGATGGTGGCGTAGTGGTTAGCACGTCCCGCTCACAACAAGAAGGTATTGATTCAAATCCTGGGTCCCGCGGGATGTTTCTGTGTCGAGTTTGCATGTTCTCCCTGTGCTTGCATGGGTTTCCTCTGGGCATTCTGGTTTCCACCCACAGTCCATAGACATGAACATTAGGCTAATTAGCTGTTTCATTGCCCCTAGGTGTGAGTGTGAATGGCTGTGTGTGTTGGCCCTTCAAGCTGTACAGGATGCAAGCCTCTACTATGAGCTGGTTGAGATAGGCTTCAGCCTCTTAAAGAAGCTCATAGGACAAAGCAGTTTGGCAAATGAATGAATGAATGAATGAAAAGAAAATGTCTTCAGTGCAAAAGAAAAAAAAGGCATCAGAGATAGCCACACTCCTCAGCTGCTCAGAAGTTCTTGAGGAATTGCCTGGAAAAAATTTACAAGGCTATTTTGACAAGGTCAAAGGTCAAACAAAGAATCAAACCTCCACACACCTACACAAGATAGGAAACCTGCACACAAATTTTCAAGATGATTTGCCAGCAGCTCTTGAGCAATAGCTCGGATAAAATTAAATGTGGCGTTGACAATATCCAGACACCCTGATGGCTGAGAGGCAAAAAGAAAAGTCATCTCATTACTCTAGAGACCATTTATGTATTTATCTTTAACATGGAAAAACTGCATTTAACTGGTTTGGCGAACCATAAGCGTTCTCAGCTAGAAAGTTACTTCTACAAACATGTCAGACAGATAAGACGGTGCTGGAGTGCGTCTGAGTTATATGCTTACGACTCATTCACACATCTGTAGAATGTCTCAAAGGCGAGGCGCGACAGTGCACACCCAGCCCATGTTAGTACATAAAGAGTATTTGGATGATGAGTGTCACATCCTGGCCACCGTCGCTGTGGCTCTGATGGTCCGGGTAGCCGGACGTCTTCTGCACTCACTTGCTTCCTGGTTCTCTGGTAGGTTTATGGTAAAGGTAAGGTCTCTGTGGGCTTTTACACCCAAACCCAGTGGCTCATCAGAGTGCTTATCCCCAATTTCTGTAGTGTAAAGTGATTAGGAGTTCAACTCCTCCTGGATGGGACGCTAGCAGGTTACCTTCCCAGTATTTTTACTGGTACTCATTTATACTGCTGAGGCAGCACAGAGGCACACTTGTGGGTAAGACCTTGCCCAGGGGTCTTAGAACGGTGGGTGTCTCACCGAGATTCCAACCCACAACCTCTTGATCATGAGTCCAGCACTCTAACCACTACTCCCCCAGCCCCTGGCAAGTTTATGAGCTTGTGTTATTTCCTGGGATTTCATTGGTTGTCTTCATCCGCTTGTCCTCTACTTTAACCAGCTTGATCCACTTGCCCTGCTCCATTCACCACTGTGAATCCCACTCATGTCTGTCTGTATTTCTTTTTAGTGAGGCCCCGCACCAGCCCCCTCCTCCCCAGGGCTTGCAGCCCTTCACCTTCAGGATTGTGTGCTTTGTTTGTTCTTGTCAGGTCTTTGGACTGTTCTGAAACTCTGAATGCTGGTTTTAACCCGTCTGACTAAAAAGAGTTTGTTTATCTTTTTTATCCTCGTTAAATAAACCTCATTTGCTCCTGCACTCTCGCCTGAAATCATGACAATGAGAGTCATGGGAGAGTCAAAGCAAGTCATCCACTTCCTCAGAAAAAAAAAAGTCCAGATTGTCCTTATTTCAGCTGAAGGCAGCACGAACATCTGTACAAACAACTTTATGTAAACACTGGATAAAAACCTTGGGGTCACACAGACACTGCACGCCTTTCAGAGAAACAGCGCAAATAAGATGTAGGTCCCAAAGGGTCGAATGAACTCTGAGTCATTGGTGGAGGGGGAACGGCAGTGGCCTAGTGGTCAGCACGTCCGCCTCACAGTAAGACAATACTGGGTTCATGTCAGTGCTCTGCTGTTTCTGTGTGGCGTTTTCATGCTCTCCCCGAGCTAGTGGGGGTTTGCTCTGGGTATTCTGGTTTCCTCCCACAATCGAAAAACACGCAAATTAGGCTAATACGTTGTTCCAAATTGCCCATAGGAGGGAGTGTGAATGTAAGTGATTGTGTGTGTGTGTGTGTGTGTGTGTGTTGGCCCTGCGAAGGTCTGTTCAGCATGTATCCCGACTTCACCCAGTGTTGGCTGATATAAGCTTCAGCCTCCACACGACCCTAATAGGATGAATAATTTCGGCAAATGAGTTAATAAATTGTGAGACTGTAATGATTTACTTGGAAGGAAAAGGATGGCGGCATCATGTTACAGCGATGTGTTGCTGGAAAAGTGACTGTAATACAGCATAAAGTACATTTCAAGGCGGAAAAATAAAACCTCCAGTTGAATGACGATCGCAGGCATACATTCCAAAGTTGTAACCAAATGACTTTAAGACAACAAATATTGGCACGTCCATCACTGAACCCTGTTTCGAATCCCATACATAATTCATGAACAGAGAAAGAGTTTCTGAGTGATGAAGTCCGACCAAGCAGGCTGCTGTTACGACTCATCCCCTCACCTGAACCTCAACACAAACCAGTTTCCTCTTTATTTACTGTCATCCCAAGTGTTCTAAACAAACACTGTTCTCATTTCCGTTGCAAATGAAATCGTTCCCTCTTCTGATTTTTCTTCTCTTCTCTTTCAGTCTGTGAAAGAATTTCCCTTGAATTTAATAACAAATTTTATTGCTTTGAGACATTAATATGACTGGCATCAATCAAAGCACACAGGTGTCCACTATTAACCAGCGTCTCAGTACAATGCAATCTTTTTTTCTGAAAAGTCAGACTTTCCGTTCCATGAGTGTTAGTAAAGCGGAGTTGGAATTAAGATGAATTTTCACTACTTATCAAACTAGGGGCACTCATAGAGTATAAAGATCGTCCACCACGGAATAGATCTTCCCCCATGTAATATAGATTATATAGTAACCAGGCCCTTTAGTTCTACTGGCTTTAATTACCCATGTACTCGCCTTACTTAACAATCTATACCAGAGGTTTCTAACCTTGGTCCTGGGAATTTCAGTGCTTCTCCTCCTCTATCACACCTACTTTAAGTAGTGAAGACCTGTTTATTAGCTATTTAGGTAAGTCAAAGGTGTGTTGGAAATGAAGAAAACACTAAAATCTGCAGGGCAGAAGGCCCTTCAGGATGAGGCTTGGGAAGCCCTGTTATATAGTATGTGAAAAAAAAAAAACAACAGTTAGATTTTTCAAGGTCATGGCATTGTCTTATATGGAAACCCATATATTATTTCCTTTGTGGGTGTTTCTTAGAAATGGCATTCCTGTCAACATTAGTTTTGACTATGACATTGCACTGACCTTAGCCTCTGAGTGTGACATCACAAAATCAATTCAACCCTGATACTTTGGTAGGTGAATGTCCCCACCATGCTTTGGTGAGTATATTTGCATGGGGGTGCTCAGGATTTTGTTCACAAGCTGACAAACACACATACACAAAAAGCTCTGAACAGACAGATGGGCAAACAAATGGCAGGAATTACAATACCTCTGCTCAAACTCTGAATTATTGTGGCAGTAATACAGTTGGACACTGACTGCTGTGCTATCAGGTGTGTTTATGTCACTGACTTCCTGAGCCTCTACTTTGCCTCACTGGAAATTCCAAATTAAAAATGCAGTCTGTGATTTTAATCCAAGTGGAAAATTCAGCAAAGATCTCCTCACGTTCTGCAAGCTGTCCGTTCTGTCTGTGTGCTGAAAAGAGATCCGGTGTCCGTTCGCTGCCCTGGCTCTGTCAGCATGATATATATTTACAAAGTAGCCTGAAATGAGCCACACAACACTATTCTAGCCAATCAGCACCAGGGATTATTTCTAGCACAGCACAGCACAAACATGGTTTGTTTTTGATTGGCTGGAAGGGAAATGAAGGTGTAGTTGTAAGTGTTGATTCCTTGACAATCCATGGCGTCCATGAATTTGGAGGGCGGAGCTTCTGAAGAAGCACTGAAAGGTGGTGTTGAATTTAAATATCAACAATCTTTTTTCAAAAATATTGCCTTAAAGGCAATTTTTGAGTCAGAGGTCTGCTCTGATATGTTGCTGATTTTTGAGTACCGAGTAAGCGATTGCAAAATGATGGACGTGCTGTGAAGATGGATAAGAGTTGTGAAGCTAATGAGTAGTACATACGGCATGTTTAAAGTTTTTAAGGCAAACAAGACCGTATTTGACCCATGTGACCTTAAGTGTTCGGTGTGAGAATTTCTCTGTGGTGTTTACATGTTCTCCCTTTGCTTCCGTGGGTTTCCTCAGGGTACTCGGGTTTCCTTTAACAGTCCAAAGACATGCACATTAGACTAAATATAATATACTTTGAGTGTGAATATTTTGTGTGTTTTGGCCTTGTGATGGACTGGGGAACTGTTCAGGGTTGGATGAGAAAGGCAGTTCTGCAAAATGAATAAAAGAATGATAATGACCTAAAGAATCAATCACGTGATCCTGACGCTGATGGATTGTGATTTATTTATCAGCAAGTAAGCAGCCCACCGTTTTACTAAACGCCGGTCCGGTTCTCGGCTCTAAAAGCAGGGACGAGTTGCATTTCACACTCTCCTGAAAAATAGCAGATGATTGAGGCAGCAGAAAATTATGTGAGGATGCCGCGGGACCATACACTCTCATCTCCCACTGTAACTCTGTGTGTGTGTGTGTGTGTGTGTGTGTGTGTGTGTGTGTGATTTATATGTAATCCTCAGCAGAAACTGGATTAGCTCCTGGCTGTATTGTATCTGTGCTGTTTGACTGTTTTTTTTATTCTCTCTCTCGTTGAAACGCTGCAGTGCAGATCATTAACATGACAGCTCTGCGTCGAGACGATGTCGTACGGTAAATATTCAGCGCGGACTTAAAGGTGACAACACTGAAGGCTGCTCCTTCTGCTCCAGGCAGATATGACAGAGAGGCGGCCCTGACGTTCGCACTGTAGCTAAACGCTGCGACTTTATATCACACTATTAAGGAAGGGAAAAAAGTAATGAATGAAAAACCCTCTGTGTCGCGCTGTTAGAGCAAATCATGAATGACAGGGACGCTGATGATTTTTCTGTGACAGCACATCCTGAGGTGTCTCAATCCGCTTAACCTGCTGCTGCTGCTGCTTCTTTTTTTCCAACATTAACAACTTTTATTACCTCCACTACCAAAGTCATGCTTCACCTGTGGCTTATTTGTGTGTTTGTTAGCACAATTACATAAGACGTTATGCACAGACTTTTATCAACTTTCGACCAGGCGTGGGGCTTTGGTGTTAAATTTTAGAGGTGATCCTTTTTTGGATCAAATTCTGGATCAAGGAATTCAGGAAAGGTTCTTTAATGTTGTGAGGTTTTTATGGTGGATTGCTGGAATTGGTGGAGGCTTGCGCTCTTCAGGAGCTCTTGATTATGAAAAAATGTGATATTTTTAATGCAGATATAATTTGGTACAGTGGCAAAATGATTAGCACATCCGCCTCACACCAAGAAGGTCCTGGGTTCGAGTCCCAGGCTCAGCGAGGTGTTCTCCATGCTTGCATGAGTTTCCTCCAAGTACTTTCTCCCCACAGTCCAAATTGCCACTAGGTGTGAGTGTGGGTGTGAATGGTTGTGTTTATATGTGGGTCCTTGCAATGCTAATAGGATTAATCTCTTCAGCAAATGAATAAATGGATAGTTTCCACTTGCATCACAGAGAACCCTTAAAGCGACAGAATAATATTTTCAAAAGAAATCCAACACCACAACATTATTGAACTCTGGACTCTGATTGGTCAGAAGATGGTAATTCGTTTTCTAGAAGAGGCGCTCTTACAGTCACGCCTATGGATTACTTCAGTAGCAATCTGCAGCTCTAAAGTAAAAACACTTACCAGTACAGTCCAGTTCTTTTAGACACACAAACCAGGATGCAGTTTCAGTAAAAATCCAGAGCAGGGTATCGTGTAATGCCGTGCATTTCTCGGTTGTGAGGAGAAGGACGGCAGCGTGTGGCACGATGTCACGCGGTGGATGCGGAAAGATGTGAACGGCGGGCTGAGGCGCTCCGGTTGGGGTCTGACTTTTTGCAGAAAATTATTCTGAGTTTCTGAGAAAACTGGTGTGTGTTTGTGGGGTGGGGGTCTGTGTGATTCTGGAATTATGCAATGTCTGAACTGTGAAGATAGCTTGCCCCCCCTCCACCCCCCCATTAGACTGTTTATAATACTTTCCAGATGCTTCTACTCACCAGAAAGCTGACAAACCCCCAAAACTTTACTTGTGTTCACACACACCCTCTCTCTCACACTCTCTCCGTCCATCTCTATGCTTTCAGGCAACAAATTCTTCACCTTCTTTATTCTCCGACATCAAAAACATCACAAGACGTGAGTTACGCAAGGTTCACAATGTAAACACTATAATAATCCAATAAAGCGTATGATAAATCGTGATGACAAACATTTCTGGTGCTCGTACCACTAAACTTCCAGGTGAAAAATAAACTCACACCTTCCAAAGAAATGAAGCCATGAACATCTACACTGCTCACCACATCACATCTCATATATATTCTAAATAAAATACCCTATAAGTGGCACTGAGGCTCCGCTAGTGAAACACATCAGGATGGATTTACACAAACGCCACTCAGAAGCTGGTAATGACCTCAGCACGACTGCGAGTGTTCGGTGTGCACGAGGTATTCGTTGTCCGTGCGTTAGAATAAAGGCAGCGGCGCTGCTAGAGTCTGCAGCTGGGGCAGGAGAGTGGCCTGTAATGAGCTGTGTGTCAGACACAATGCCCCTGATTATTACGGTACTTCAGAGCTGCAAAAATAATCTGAGAGAAGAGAAGGAAAAACAGAAAAGAGAGAGTGTTATAAGGTGCAGGAATAAATCCTGTGTGACTGTGTGTGTGTGTGTGTGTGTGTGTGTGTGTGTGTGTGTGTGTGTGTGTGTGTGTGTGTGTGTGGGAGGGGAAGAGGGAGCGAAAGCATTGAGTGTGTTTTATGAGAGAGTGAGAGATGAGTGTGGATGACAGGTTTAGATCAGTAGCCCAGATGACCGCCATGGAAAAACAAAAAAAAAAGATTAAGGAGAGAAGAATGAGCATGAGCTGCTTCAGAAGAGGGAACGCATTGTTAAGCAAAATGAAAACTTTACCCAACGATCAGGTTTCACAGTCAGAAATCCCAAAATGAGAAGTTTCAGAATGAGCTGTGAGGACATGATGCACTTGACATTGAGAAACGGCTCGGTTGAGAAGCGATGTACGAGATGCCGAGCATGACTGCCTTTTGAAGGCGGTATGGGCCTGAAAGCTGAAGCTGATCAATTTGAGTGGGATGGACCACGGGACCAAAGCGCCGTCGCATCGCATCACGTTGACTCCATTACAGAGACGCGAAAAATAACCGATTACAATTACCATATTTTCCGCACTATCAGGCACATTTAAAAGCCTTTAATTTTCTCAGAAATCGACGGTGCGCCTTTTAACATGGCGTGCCTTATGTGTGCACTGAGTTCCAAAATCTGTAAAAACATTGTGCAATTTTAGTAAACGCTTCGCTTTACTCACTGTTGGACCATTTCCCGCCAACACATGGATGTAATATGTACACTACGTACACTGGCAGCGATAAACCAATTAGAGAGCATTATGTAATGCTGCGTACAGTACGTACGCTTACCTCTGCCACGCCTCCGGTAAGTAGGTATACTGTCCTACCGGTATGCTATAAAACAACATTTATTTGGCTAATGACCTCCAAAAATGGTTCCAGCGACGAAACATGCTTACGAGGCACAAAACTACAGGCTATTGTATATACAGCAGTTACATGGTTGTAAATGGGAATAGAGCAGCCACCTATGGTCAGTTGTAAGAGGAAGATGTTGCCAAAAGAAAAGTTCACAGCCGGAGTGATCGTTAAGGCCAATCAAAAGGGCTGGATGGACGAGGAAAAAATGAGAGAGTGGCTGAGAAAGGTGTATGCAAAGAGACCGGATGTTTTTTTCTACGCATCACCGTCTCTGTTGATCTGCGACTCCATGCGCGCCCATATCACCGCTACAGTGAAAAACCAAGTGAAGCAAATTAATTCAGAGCTTACCATCATTCCTTGAGGATTAATAAAAGAAGTCCAACTGCTGGACATTGGTGTAAACAAAAGTGAAGTTGCGAGCGTCGTGGGAGCGATGGATGAGAGATGGCGAACACACCTTTACTAAGACTGGGAGGCAGCGCCTCACAAGTTACGCCACCATATGTTAATGGATTGTGGATACCGGGCCTAAGGCGTCTGCTTTGACTGTTGCCCGAGCTTTCGCGAAAATTCATTGCTGAACAGCCAGATAGCAACGAGACTGACTCCGACAATGGCGAGAGGGAACCCGGCATGTTTGATGGCGAAATTGCCCAGCTGCTCAATTCAGATACAGAAGATGAAGACTTCGATGGATTTGTGACACAAGATTGATAAAAAAAAATGTGAGTGAATTTTTAAATACATAGTAGAATAAGGTTCAACCAAATTTACTGTTATGCTTCCATTACCTTGTTTAGCACGCACCTAATAATACGGCGTGCCTTTTGTATGACTTAAATACAGAAATAGAGCGCGTAATTGAGACTACGTCTTACAATCCAGTGTGCCTTAAGGTGCGGAAAATACAGGAGAAGAAATAAACACCAGTATGTTTGGTTCTTCACTCACTCCCTCATTAAATCGCTTAATGCTATGAGGGTCACGGGGAGCCTGTCTCAGCCAACACTGCAAAGGTGGAGTACACCTTGAGCAACTCAATAGACTATGACTTGGTGAAAACACTCACACAGACAGTAACCTTAATGTGCTTGTCTTTGGACTGTTGAAGGAAACCAGAGTACCCAGAGGAAACCCACACTAGCATGGCGAGAACATGCAAAAAGCCTACACAGAAAAATCCTCGACGGGCCCAAGACTCGAACCCAGGACGGTTCGCTGTGGGACGTACATGCTAACATCCACACCACCCTGCCTACCAGTTTGCGTGTTATGAGAAGTTGGGAAGGGGAACTTTTGCTCTGAAAGGGTCTCCATCCATTCTGGTTCTTATTCATTCACTCTATTTCTGCTTTTGATTTCCGTGTGTACTTCAAACACTTCCTCTCCAATTGCACTATCCATTCGATTATTAACGGAATATTAGGCTGCATGTAAACACAGCTAATGACAAGCTGGAAGTGTGATGAGTGTGAGTGTGTGTGTGTGTGTGTGCATGCGTGTCTGTGTGTGCGAGAGATCATTGTGTGGTGACGCTGTCGCTGCTTATTTCGCTGCCGCACCACAAGCGCAAGCTCAGTCTGTCACTGGCACGCCTGATGAGCGCGACGAGATCACACAGGAAATCACCCGCAATCAACTTCCTGTCTGATCTCGTTGACGCACCACAACACCGCTTTCATCTTTTTCTTCCTGTCATCTCTTCACCATCACTTCATACTTGAAACATGAATGTTTACGTTCAGTGAGGGCGATAGCGATGTTCCGAGACGTTATTGTTCCTATGGTAACCACACATTCCCAGGGACGTATAGCGAGCACTGCACCTCAATTTATTTAAAAAAATACGTTCGAAAAGAGATATGATAGGAATAAAACACAGACATTTTCTGTAATCATACAACATACAATCGTTACAGCAAATCCACCTCCTTCCACCTCGTGTTCATTGATATATATTTTTTTCTTTAGCAGAGCAACACTAAGTTTTGTTCCTTATTTAAAATGATATTCGTTCATTCATTCATTTTCTGAATTGAATAATTCTAATTAGGGTCACAGGGAGGCTGGCGCCCATCTCAGCCAACTCTGGGTGAGGGAAGAGTACACCCTTGACAGCTTATTAGGACACTGAAGGGCTAATATATCACCCTCTCATGGTTGGTACATACACATAGTAGATTTGGACTGTTTTACATTTCCAAGCTATAGCAATGTTCACATGCACACACACACACACACACACACACGCACACACACACACACACACACACACACAGACACACAGACACACACGCGCCTCCAGCTAAAACATGCCCATAAAGTGCTTGTGGGTAAAGTAGTTAGTTTTAATTTTAAATACTAAATGAAAAAAAAGCATCTGCATGAGGAGCCTCGCTCTTTTCCCTGTCACTCAAACACCCCCCCACCCGTGCGACATTTTTTCAGCCTGCAGCATGCCATAAAACACACACACACACACACACACACACACACACACACACACACACACACACACACACACACACACAATATGAAGATCATTAGA
>JAQNCB010000001.1:64204196-64216079 GCA_030068295.1 Euristhmus nudiceps
CCACACCCCCCCCCCCCCCCCCCCCCCCAATCATCATTTGCAGTTGATAGACTAGACTCAATGACAGCAGCCAAACAATCAGTTTATGTTTCCGCACGGAGCCCTTTGGCTGATTTAACACGCGCTCGATTTATGAAAAGGAGCCTCCATTGATTTTTCTATTCATGCGCACTTGTTGATCAGTGTGTTCCAATGTTTTGGGCCACTTCAGATGTTCCCGAAAATCACCATGCCCTAAAAGTGCACATGTCTTTGTAATAGTGTGTGTACAGAGTGCAGGAGGCCGTGATTGGCTCCCTGCAGCGCTCCGTTTCCGAATGCATCCAGCAGTGAAGTCCAGCTGCAGTTCACTTTTATGACTTTTTCGCGCACAATGGCCCCGGTGCATGGCGCCTGCAGTTACAGGCCGCTGCGTTCAGCGACAGCACTTTAGTGCACAAAGGCCACTGTTCAGAAAAAGCTCTGACAGCTCCTACTGCCTCGGTGCCTTTACACCAGCTACAGGGACCAGTTCGGCTTTATGCACACCAACACGTCTGTCTTTTCCTCTCTCCATCTCGCTTCATCTCACCGTCTTTCTGGTGGGCCGGCTTCTTACAGCAATCAGCAGTGGTATAAAGCAGTCACTGTCAATGCTTTTACACTGCTGTCTATTTTTAAAAGCACACAGAAGCCATATAAATCAGCCCAGACCAGTGTTTTCCATCCAAAAAGCCTGGGATTTTCCATCCAATCGAGTCTAATCTAATCCATTCTCACTATACGTGCAGCCTTCAGTCTTTAATAGGCCTCAGAAATATCATACCTCGCCATGTCAACATTCTCAAAGGCATTTTTAACATACGTGATATGTATCGTCACTAGGGCTGGGTGATACGAAAATATATAATATCGATATAACGATAAATTGTTATGATATTGCTTTCTCTGTATCATACAGTATTGTATCATAACTTAGTTATTAATTTATTTTATATATATAGTTTTGTAGATGAGCAAATTTGTAAAACTGTATAATTTTTTGTAATAAAAAAAGTATGATTTTGACGAAAAATATATTTTCACCTAAAAGTCTTGCTTTTTGGTGCTTGTTTATTACAGTAAATAATAAATTAAAAAATCAACAAAAATACGTTGTTACCTAATATTTTTTTGCTTGCATGTTTATGTGTCATTTAAATGACGTCAAATATCACAATATGATATTTTGGTGATATCGCCCCACCCTGATCCATATACAGACCCTAATAACAAATTGCCAGCATTTTAATATAAGACTTGTGGAATTGAATCTGAATACTTTACTAAATGTCCACCAAATTTACTCTTTATTATAAAATAAACATTTATTATAAAAAACACCACGCAATCTTTCTTATATTTTGTATATATAATTATATCCCTGAACGCCTCCCTGGCGTGTGGTGTGGTATTTCGGTATGTCCAACCGGGAAGAGACCCCAGGGTTGCCCCAGAACACACTGGAGGGACTATGTCTCTCGGTTGGTTTGGGAATGCCTCGGCGTCTCCCCGGAAGAGCTGGAGGAAGTGGCTGGGGAGAGGGAAGTCTGGACCTCATTGCTTAGGCTACTGCCCTGTGACTCGACCCCAGATTAAGCAGATGATGATGATGATGATGATGATGATGATAATAATAATAATAACAATAACAATAATAATAATAAATTTTAATTAAAAGCGCCTTTCAGAACACCCAAGGACACTGTACAGTAGAACACTAATATTAAAAACAAAATCAACAAAATAAAACATAGGATGATATTGGAACGGTGCGTGTGTGACTAGGTATTGTAGGATTGTCTGAACAGGTGAGTTTTGAGTCTGGATTTGAAGAGTGGCAGAGAATCGATGGTTCGGAGGTCAGGAGGGAGAGAGTTCCAGAGCTGGGGAGCAGAGTGACTGAATGCTCTACTCCCTCCCCATGGTGATGAGGTGAACAAGGGGATTATGGTGATGTTTTATATTTTAGGCCTCAGAAATATCATACCTCGCCATGTCAACATTCTCAAAGGCATTTTTAACATACGTGATAAGTATCGTCACTAGGGCTGGGTGAAACGAAAATATATAATATCGATATAACAATAACTATTCTAAACAATTCTAAAATTTGAAGTTAAAATATTTTCCAAATGATATCACAATATCAGAAACACAGTACCAGCATGCTATATCTCAGCTAATAACTCAGCATACTGCGAGATAATTTATCATGACGAAAATATTATCTGATCCAATGAGCCAGGCTAATCGTGCATTTATGTTTTAATGGAAACCTGTGAAAACTTTATGCCGGCATAAATTCAAAAACCCATGGCTTAACAGAGATCTATTTAATCCTGCTCATTTGTATTCTCTCTACAGAGCAAAACTGCAAAGAAACATAAACAGGAAAAATGGCAAAACCGCCAACGCTTGCAACTGTCATCATCTGAGCTAGCTTTAAAAAATAAAACACCGCATCTCATCTAATTAACAGAGAAGACAGCGCTGTAGTCATTTTCTGTCTAATTAGTCTCACAGATCATATATGATTTTTATTTCGAGAGCTGGGTTTGTTGTCTGTCATCATTGGTGCGTGTTTGGAGATAAACTGGCGAATATCCATCTTCTTGACATGCTATAAACTTAAAGAAGGTTACCAATAAACTTGAACTGAGTGCCGTCGCCTTTTCATCGAGTCCTCTCATAATAATAAACGAGATGTGTTTAATGTGGGACGGTCAATTACTGGAAAGACAGCCTCGGAGAGCAGTGACGATATGAGCATTACAAATCCCCAGAGCAAACAAGGGGAAACAATGTGGATGTATGTTTCTTGGCATGAATTTCTGCTTACAGTTTGACTTTAAACAGAAAAATAAATAAATAAATAAATAAATAAATAAATAAATATCCAGCAATGTCCACTCGGGTCCTTGGGGACGCTGTCTCGGAGCAGGCCTTTACAAGAGACTACAGCAGACAGCAGGGAATAGAAAAAAGAAGCTGTGACTGACAGCTGAACAACTCTGTCGCCTACAGGGAGGTACGACGCCGGAAGAATGAAAGAAAGCAAAACTGATGGAGGGATGTCAGGAGTGGACGCTTGTATCGGAGCTAAAATAAGCGGCCTGTAGATCTTGGGCGCTTGGAAAAAAAAGGAAACGGAAAATTTAAGGTACACGGAAAATGATGTATATTGTGAACATAAGCTCGGGAACACACACATGCACATTGTGTAGCAGATGGAATGAGAAATAGCGCGTGATGAGAAATGTGTGTTATAACAAACCATGCTCCGAACCACTGAGGGTTCACGTCAGGACAACGTGAAAGGATTTCTTCCATTTTTGTGTTGTGTTTTTGTTTTTTTAACTCACAAGACACACAATATATGTGCATTTTCCCACGCTCCTTTACATTACTCATATGCTACTCTCCATATTCATTAAACCTAATGTAAACTAATTATCGAGGAGAAGTACATTACATGATGAAAAGCATAGGAGGACCCTATTAAAGTTTACACCAATTTAAAAACTAGCTGCACGTGTGTGTGTGAGTGTGTGTGTGTGTGTGTGTGTGTGTGTAGACAGTTTTAGAATTTAAGGACAACGATTTGGCTCAGACACGGACGCACTTGTTTACCATCTGGTGTTGCCGTGCAGCATGAGCGAGCGAATCTGTATATATAGATTCCTACATCACGCATATCATTTATTATTATTATTATTATTATTATTATTATGATTATTATTATTATGATTATTACAATTCAACTTTTTCATTTGACCCTCTGCCTTTCATGCTCGCCCTCTCTTGCCTTGAGACCATGCTTCCCTCTGTAAAGGGGGCGTGGCTTGTGTTTTGCACAATATTGAATGACATTGCATCATGCTGTATCACACCGAACCAGCTCGAAATAACATTTGACTGGCCGCTGAATCAAACCTTACGGTCTTATTAGCAATGGCGTCATTATCAGGCCGCGTGGGTCCAAAATAAAATTAAAAAATAAAACTCGAAGGGTTCTGGCACTGGAGAAACATTTCCGTTCATTAAACAGGGTTGGACTGCAAAAAATAAAAAATAAATAAATAGATTACTACAAACATTAAGAAGTGGGATGTGCAGGTTAAATCATACACAATGTGAGTGCTGTGTTGAGCTGAGCCAATTAGTGACGAGATCTGAAACGGCTTAATTGCCTCCATACTTCCTCGTTATCTTGTTTATCGCATGAAATATTTGAACAAATGCCTTTACTTTAAAAGTGTGCGCAGATATTACGACAGAAATAAATCTCCCTCTGCCACATCGCTAAGAAATTGTGCTATAATTAATATTGCACTAACGCCTGGCTATAATTCATCCAATGGAAGCTTAGAATAATTGTTCTGATAGTGATGTGACAGAAAGACACAGAGCAGGACATAAATCCTTCTCGCCGTCTGACAGCCAGCCAGTTCAGACTGATTGGGTTCGATCCGTGTTTAAGGAGTGGAGATCATGTGTTCATTTTTTTTTTTTTTATAAGCGTAATCGTGCCTAATTTAAACAGGCTAATGGCTGGTTTTATTCGGGCTGTCAGACCAGGGGACTTGGAACTGGACTGTCCTGAACTGAGTGCGTGATATTCAGCTCAGTACAGAAAGGCAGACTCTTCTGATTTCGGCTATGATTACTTTGTATTCAGAAAGACACGAGCCCTTGTGGGCTACTCCGTCGAAAGAGCACGCTCAATGAGAATTCTCCACGGGAGACCTTTTATAGTTTATGGCTAGTTTTACACTGTGTCCTTACGGCGTAACGATCCGACATATTGACGGGTCAAGTCTAGACCAAAAAAGAAAGAAGGAAAAAAGAAAGAGATAAAGAGAGAAAGAAAGAATGGAAGAAAGAAAAAGAAAGGTTTTTTTGATTGTTGCAGGCTCTGCTTTCTCAGCCTTGCTAGATTATTATGAACGATCCAAACCATTCTGTTTTAATAGGAAATAAGATCCTGTACATGTTTAGCATCGTTTCATCTTTAACACAGGGCCACATTATTGCAATTTGGAACAGCTCGTACTACTGAAAGGTCAAAGGTTAAAGGTTCGTAGCAAAGACTTGAGTTTGTACATTTTCCTTTTATGAAACAGAACCAAATCCCAACGTCTCACTGTTTGTACACATCCGTCTCCTCGTCTAACCTGCATTTTGTCACCTCGTGTCCGTTCACACTGACCACCTCTTGGTTACAGTACATCCTACAGCAGCTTATTAAATATGTAAAATATTCCACCCATTGAGACTATAGCAGCGCTTACTCATTGGTGGGGAAAAAGAGATGAGAATTCATACCCGGCCTGTAATTTTAATCCTGTATTAAAAACCAGGTAGGAATTTCAGCTAATGCAGATTTTTTTTTTTGGAGTAACATGCTGTGTGTCGCATATTTGATGAATCTCTCTCTCTCTCTCTCTCTCTCTCTTTCTCTCTCTCTCTCTCTCTCTCGCTCTCGCTCTCCAAGGGACTGAATGGGTTTTGAGGCTATTTTGCCCGAAACAAGATTATTTTCACAACAAATAATAATTCACTCAATTCAATGTATTGGTTCACAGTTCCAATAAAAATGTCTCACACACTTTATATTGTGATTGTATTATTAAATTTCAGGTCACACACAAGCTCACACACACACACACACACACACACACACACACACAGACATACACACACACACAGGCTGGTTTCCATAATTCCAGGGGACAATACATAAACTTGCATTAATTTCTTGGAGACAAACTCTCATGCATCCATAACCACTACATGCCCAGTCCTAACCCTTAACCAAACCTAACCTTAACCCTAACCTTAAACCATGCTTTTACTCTCAAATTGAATGAGTTACATCATGGGAACTTGCATTTTGTCCCTATAAGAAAGACACCCCCCCTAATTCTAGTGTGTAAACAGATGCACATGAACCAGTCCCCAAAACGTCAAGAAGACTTAAATAGTTTTGGAAGTGTCTCAATGTCATATGAAATATAATGCACATTATAAAGGGGCCTGATATGATGCACAGACAACAAAAAAAGGCAAACAAATAAATAAAGTGTCTTTTCTTTTCACCAGACATCCCCCCATCACACACACACACACACACACACACACACACACACTGATATTTCACAGAGAGCTTGACATTGTAATGGTGCGGTTGATGCTTAAAAAGCTGTCCATCTGGAGCCCGGACCCTCATGCATGGTGTTCGGGTGGTCAGTGTGTGATGGTGCTGGACACCTTGTTTCATAACCCTTACCTTCACTCCTCCTCCTCTTCCTCCTCCTCCTCCAGTCTCCTTTCTTCCGATCTTCACTGCGTCTCATACACTCATCGCTCCTTCATGCACGTCCTTTTATTGGTAGTATGATCACTATTACTGTTATTTATTTAGGTTTTTTTTAATTATTATTAATTTCCCCCCTCTTCCTCGTCCCTATGGTTGATCCTCCGTGTTCTTCGTGTTTTCTTCGCGTAAAGGATTAAAACGTGAGTCTTCCTGTATCAAGCAGTCCCAGATCAATGCTGGTGCACATGGCAAAACAAAACAAAAAAGCAAACAATGAGATTATGACAAAAAAAACAAAGAGGAACAATCCTGTAGCTTAGGTCATACTGTTAGTGCTGAGCACATATGGAGGAGGAGGAGGAGGAGGAGGAGGAGGCGGACAGCGGAGTCAGAGGAACGTCTCATTTTAAAGCCCAGGCTGCACTTGCTTTCCTTCCCTTTGATGATATCAGGGCTGTTTGGGGATATTTACAGGCTGCATGGGATGGAAAAGGAAGCAGGATATCTCCAGCCGTCCGTCGGAGGCACTCTTGGGGTGGCGGTGCGTCCAGGAAACGTCCGAATCGCCAAAGAAATTGTTGAATCGCACTTGATTTTAAGCGATGAGGGGAAAACGACAGCGAGGGATAATAGCAGAGAAGAATCCTCACAGCTGCTTCACCGAGTCCCTGTCCGAAAACCTCGGCTCGGTGGCGGTCTCGGTGTGCTCCGGTGGCTCTCTCTCCTTCTCTCCCTCTCTCTCTTACTCCCCCCACCTCTCTCTCTCTCTCTCTCTCACTGTGAGTCTCTGTCTCTCTCTCTCTCTCTCTCTCTCTGTGTGTGTCTCTCTCTCTCTCTCTCTCCGTGACCAGACCAAATGTGGAAATGATGTTGCGCGTTGAGGAGCACTCTCACTCACCCCTCTCTCCTCCTCTCTCACATGTGGAAGAGGGTTAAAGCCGCAAACAGCCCTCTCTGTCAGTTTAAAGCCATTTCTGTCTCCGTACGAAGGTTTGTTTGCTCCCCCTCCCCTGCTAGTGTTATTCCCCGTCTCTCTTCATCTCTAACCGTCGCTATGTTCCGCGTCGGTTGGTTTTTAAATGCGTTCGAGCGCTCGTGACGAGAACACGAATCACCAACGGCTCGCGCGCCCTGCTGCAGCGCTCTGAGGTAAAACACAGCGCGAGCCACTTAAATTTCCCACAGTGCAAAGGGGAATGAAAAACACATCATTCATTCAATCATTCTCTGAGCTGCTTAACCCTAATTAGGGTCACAGGTGCCCATCTCAGCCGACTCCGGGGCACACCCTGGACAGCTCCTGGCCATTGTAGGGCCAGCATTCAGACAACCATTCACACACATGCACTCCTAAGGGAGATTTGGAACAACCAATCAGCTTGCTGTGCATGTTTTCGGACAGTAGGAGGAAACCGGAGTACCCAGAGGAAACCCATGCAAGCACAGAGAGAACACGCGAACCCCACACACAGAAACAGAAACGCCCAGGCTGGGAATCGAACCCAGAATGTGCTAACCACTACGCCACCGTGCCGCCCCACAGAGATCATTCAGCCAATCAAATTATTAGCTGCACACGTGAAACGTCATTCAATACAGTTGTTATGCATTTATTGCATTTGGCAAACACCCTTATTCAGAGTGACTCACAAATGAGCTGTTGAAGGTTAAGGGCCTTGCTCAAGGGCCCAGTGAGGTAGTTTGGAGGCAGCCTTAACCACTACTGTCCCATACATTATGTTTTAAAGATCCTCTAAATCAATTTGATACCGGTCCGTAAACAAAATATTTCATGGTACAAATTATATATTTTTTAATTAAAAAAAAAATTAAATTATATTTTTTTATATTTATATTTATATTAGAGCTTCCGGATCTTATTTTGAAAAATAACTGTTTCCGCCTTCGCCTTACTGCCGCTCTTGACTCTGTTGCATCATTTCACACATTAGCCAACCGCAATTATCATTTTAAGCTAACCACAAACTAGCCCTTGAAAAAAATGAGTCATAAACAAACCCTGTGCCTCTCACATGGCACACGTTTCGCAGAAACATTTTCATACATAAAACCGGTCCCTAGTGCAAAAAAGATTGGGTATCCCTGCTCTAAATGGTGTCCGTCATCATCTATTTACGCTTGGAGGAGGTTTCTGGAGGTTGCCACGGCTCGACTGGTCATGTTGGATGGAACAGTGCCAATCTCCTGCTGAATAGTAACCTTAAGGGTTTCAAGAGTTTGAGAGTGCATGAGTATACATGTGTGGTTTAAGGTAGCTCAACAGAAAAAAAATCAGAAGGGGTGTGGTCAAGGGAACAGACGGGCCACCCAACGTCGCCAGGCAACGGGATCACCCGATCCGGAAACATTTCCCTCAGTACTTCCTGTGATCTCCGAGTTGTGTGTGCCATAGCTCCATCTTACTGAAACCACATCTCGAGTTCTTCAACATCAAGGTTGTGACCTTAGAAAGTTTTCCAGTATACAGATGGAATGGTGGCGTCGTGGATATCGTGTCCGCCTCACAGAAACCAGGTCCCGGATTACAGTCCAGGGCTTGTCTCTGTGTACAGTTTGCATGTTGCCCCGTGCTTGTTTGGGTTTCCTCGGGGTACGCCGGTCTCCTCAGACAGTCCAAAGAAGGGCACATTAGGATAACCGGCTGTACCAAAATTGCTCCTAGATGTGGATGTGATTGTAAATGGTTGTGTTTGTGTTGGCCCTGTGATGATCCTGGCGAAGTCCTGTTGGTACCCCACCTTCACCTATTGTTGGCTGAGATAGGTTCCAGCAACCATAGTATGATTAATCGGTTCAGCCAATCAGTGAGATGAGAGATTGAGTCTGTGTAACGGATGGAAAAAGTTACAGCACTCTCTTCGAAGAAATAAAAATTGTATTACAAGAAGTTTGATGTGTGAAAATAATAATTTGATTATATTTTACCTGCCATTGAAATGTGGGAGGTTCTTTGGATCCCTCTGTATTAGCAAGCAAATCTTATAATTACTATCATTAGAATTATATAAACGTATTTGGTGTAGCGTTTGAATGATATAAATATTTAAACCCTAATCTCAGTTAATATTAACCAGAACTTCTAAATTCTAGGTTTATTCCAGTGCCAGTTAAGAGTTCTTTAGTCCATCCTTATGGAGAAACTCTTGAATGCATAGTTACCTTCACAAATGCAAAAGGTTTCACATATAGAACTTGTTTGTGAAGCTAAAACCCTTAACAATCCACAAAATCAGAAAAGAATATCGTCTCAGTCCATTAGGCCCATTAAACCACAACTTACAAACCATGAGGTCAACAATACAGACCACCAAATGTCTGGAGGACACTTTTTGATCCCATTAAAAAGGCCATCCAGAATGAGTCATGGGGCACCTTTACAATACTGGTATTTTAATGCTGTTTAAAGATTAAAAACAAAATCGTGAAAAAACTCAGATATGACTTGATAGATACAAATATAACAGAAAAACTGATGGTGACTTTTTGTTTTGAAAGTAGTTTACAGGTAGGTATCACCAGGGACTATCTTATTCATTTTCTAAGAAGCTTAATCCTAATTAGGGTCACGGGGAGGCTGGAGCCTATCTCAGCCAACTCTGGGCGATGGCAGAGTACACCCTGGACAGCTCACCAGGCTATTGCAGGGCAACACATGCAACCATTCGTACTCACATTCACATCTAGGGGTGATATGGAACAGCCAATCAGCCTGATGTGCATGTGCACTGTGGGAGGAAACCAGAGTACCCAGAGGAAACCCACACAAGAATGGGAAGAACTCCACATAGAAACACCCGAGCCCAGGAATGGAACCCAGGCCTTCGTACTGTGAGGTGGATGTGCTAACCACTGTTCCGCCTAGTGAATATCCGATATGTTTTATCTTCCATTATCAGTTCATTCTGGATGAACATTCCTGGTGATACCACCCAAGCTCACAGGCGTAGTATCTCTTATTCACCTGCACTACAGCTTGTTTTTGGTTCTGTATCTGTTTACAGTAATACCGCTAACAAGACGGTGTGACTGGAGGAACGATTTTGTGCATGTGTGATAACTTGGCAGTGCAACACAGATTGGTAGAAAGTGCAAAAGTCTGAGATCAAGTGTTAAGAAACAGAAGAAGGGATACAATTTCAAGAGAAATATAAAGAAATATGGTGATGTTATTAATATCATGGCAGCCAGTGTAGGGGTTATTAACACTCGCATACAAGAATACAAGAATAATCAAATGGTTTCAGAAAGACATTGTGGCTTATTCCATTTTATTTCTGAGATACCACTGTACTTTATCTTGATTTATTATACCTGAGAAGTAAATCTGAAACTTTTTGAAAATTTTAAACGTTTTAGAGACCATACATTTACCCTTCCATGATGACTATACCCATGCTGCCTTGCTCTGTGTTTTTCCCAGCTGTATGAATTTAAATTCCAACTTTTTAGACTTAAAATAGTGAACCAGCAATATTTATTTAATACATAAAAATAAAACTGCATTCACTAATTTCCTAAAATACAAATAACCATTCATTCATTTGCCAAACTGTTTAATCCTATTAGGGCCATGGGGAGGCTGAAGCCTATCTCAGCCAACTCTGGGCGAGGACTGTGTACACCATGAACAGCTCACCCGTCCTTTACAGTATCAGCACACACAACCATTCACACCTCACTACAAGAGGCAATCTGGACGAGTTAATTAGCTTAATGTGCATCTCTTTGCACGTTGGGAAGAAACCAGAATACCCAGAGGAAACCCATGCAAGCAAAGGGAGAACAAGCAAACTCCACAAAGAAATAACCTTCACTGAGCCTAGGACTCAGACCAAGGACCTTCTTTCCATGAGGTGGATGTGCTAAGCCCTATGCCATCATGCTGGACCTCAAATAATAGTATTATTATTATTTTAATTTTATATAATATCTTGCAGAATTTATAAGCACCAGCATGTAGAAGCAATGCCTTAAAGGTTCCTTGCCATTAAGAACCCTACGGTACAGAGTCCCCATGTCATAATAGACCCCAATAAAACAATCAACCACACAATAAACACATGACCTACTAAACCCCACAACAGTCCAGAACTTCAGGAACCTTTTCCAGTACCCAAGTTAGTGGCTAGAAGTTTGAAGAACCTCTCAGAGGACCAAGCAAGAAAAGTTAAATGCAGGTAGTGGGTGGATAGTGTTAGCCATCATGCTAATGTTTTGCAAAAAAAAAAAAAAATCCCTGAGTTGCAGTAACCACTTTCTGTAGTTGCATCGATGGATGTTGATGTTTCTGATATCTGTGTATTCAGCATTCAGTGCTCACATTAAGGCGAGTATATTAAAAAAAAGAAACCAAGGCTCCAGTGGAAAGGCTATTTCAGGACACACAGTGAGAGCCCATAATTAGATTCCCTAGAAGACGTTTGGTCTGGATACACAGACGTCTGGGTGAGAACACACACACACACACACACACACACACACACACACACACACACACACACACACACACACACACACACACA
>JAQNCB010000001.1:65363167-65375045 GCA_030068295.1 Euristhmus nudiceps
TTTCTCCAACCGTTCCACCCAGCCTGCACACGCATCTTCACCTCCTTTCCGCACTCTCCATTGCTCTGGACTGTTGAAATATTGATTGAAATATAATTATAATAATATTGATAAATTGATTGAAATAAAAATTATTTTTTAACATGTTTGTGCCAACTGTCTAATGTTTCAGTGTAACTATACATTCCTGTGTGTAAAGGTGAGCCTGCACCTTTTGTTGCCTCCCTGCTTAGTGTTATGCACAGAGTAGGCAGAGATGGTATATGCACTGTCAGCGTCTCACAAACCAACATTTTCTTTCCGTCTCGTCTCGTCAAGACAAACACAAATGTCATGCGTTGAAGGTGGAACTCCGAGTCCACCGCGTGTGGAGAGATAGGACCCATTTGCGACAACCAGGAGAGAGTGGATGAAGAATAAATGTCTTTATTTAACACACGGTGCTCTTTAAATAGCGTCAGAACACAGACTAACTGATTTGCCAAACAGGAACAGCTAGGACAGAGGGTCATGCCACAGCGCATGCGCAAATGCAGCAGTGTGACAGAGGCATCCGGGTGGCAATGGCGCCCTCAAGTGGCGGAATCGTGCAGCGGCATGACATAACCCCCCTCAAAGACTGCCTCCTGGAGGTCTAGGGGTCAGACCTACAAAAAAGAGGAAAGCAGACAGACAGACTGACAGAAACAGACAGACAGAAACACTCCACACCAGGTCAGGGTCTAATTGAAAAAAAGGTCAAAGGGAAAGCCCAGCACACCAACCCAAGTCCCAACATAACCCCCATCAAAATGTCACCAGTCCATACAAAACAAGGAATACCAAAAGCTAACTTCCAGGGCTGGGATCCCCACACCCCCCAACACAACCCAACTGACCCACCAAAACTCAGTCACTGTCTGTGGAGCAAACAGGAACGAAAAGGTCCAGACCACCCTACCCCCCCTTCAGAGTTCCAGTAGTCACGGTGGAGGTTCGGGCTCTGGCGCAAACCAGCATGGCCTAGAAACCATAGACGAGCAGCCAGACGCGAGCAGTCGCCGAAGCTTGGGGGCCGGCTCGCCCCGACGATCCCACGCGATGCTGTGCTGACGCTTCCCGGGCTTATCCCGGAGCCTAAACGAGGGAGGTGGCTGGACCGCTGGCACTGACGAGAGGGCGGCCTAACCCGAACCCTAACCCTAATAATTTAAACAACACTGCCCCCAAAATGCGACCTATACTCCAGTGCGACTTATATATATATTTCTTCTTTATTATGCATTTTTTGGCTGATTCAACTTCGTCTCCGGAGCGACCTATAGTCTGAAAAATACGGTAATGTGGAATTGATTTTAATAGATAGTTGGTGTAAGAGAAAGCATTTTCTGCATTTCAGTCAGCCAGAGGAGTCATGTGAACAAAAACACCTCATTAACATATCTAATCTTATCTGAAGGAGTCAGAGTCACAACATCGTACCATTTCGAGCCATTATATATTTATACCTTTCATGTTGCCACTTTGCTTAATGTGCACATCTTTGGACTGTGGGAGGAAACCAAAGAACCCGGATGAAACCCACGCAAGCATGGGGAGAAGATGCAAACTCTACAGAAATGCCCTCACTGAGCTAACCACTACACTACTGTGACTCCCTGTTCTGTTAATTACTGAATTAAAAGATTTATCCTTCATTGTGGATAATTTTAATTCTGTACATTCTTCATTTTAAAGCATGTGAAATTGTTTTTGTATGATAAATACTGTATGAATAAAGTTTCCTTCTATGAACTCAAGTTAACCATGGTGACCTTCCTGACCAGGTTCACACCTCAGAGGTTCCTGTTATCCTTTAATTCCTCTAAAACAAATACGCTCTTGTGGCTAAAATCAGACTCGAGACTCAAGAAGTGAACATAGCGTTCTTTCTAGTAGTGATGCACTGTAGACCAGACGAAATGTAGCTGAATATCAGCATGTTACACAAGATTAACAAATAGTGTGTTCATAATGGATACAAACACAGATATGAACAGGAAGAGCACATTAAAAACAAAAAAACAAAAACAAAAAAAAAACAGTCTGTTTGAGATTAGGGATGGGTGGCAAACCTAAAAACATGGTGGTCTGATATACAATAAATGTTAAATAACCCAAAGGTCATTAAGATTAGCATTAGCCAAAACATTATCACTCATTTATGGTTACGCCAGGACAGTTGACAGTGTTTGTAAATTTCATGTTTAAAAAATATATGTAGTTTATTGCAGGGAGTGATGTAACTGAGGATAAGGAACTGTCCAAGCCAGAATTCATACACCATGATTGTCAGGGTAGGGTGCTGCGGACATAAATGCCTCCATTCGCGGGGAGAGAGTAACCAGGCATCAGGTGGAAACAGAATACTTCATTCCAGAACAGAGGGAAGACACGAGGTTATAAAACAAACACTTAGCGGCTCCAACCTTGAACATAAACCAAAACAGTAATCTCAGGAAGCTTAGCGCTTTCAGACAGGAAATTCCGGCAGAAGTTTCAGCGATGACCCAGCAACCGGAAACAGGAACATAGATAATATATATAGACCGCCTAGATCGCCGACAGGTGGGGCTGTAATTAACGGAACAAGATGGCGGACGGAGAAAGAGTACGGCCTCACCCTGCAATAGCGGCCCCAAGTGGCGCCACTGCAGAATCGTGACAATGATGACAACTTTGACATGTCTACAACAAGGCCACACCCACTTTGAATACAGGTACACAGCCTAAATTAATGCCGCATACAATAATTGGGTGTAGCTTCGGGTTAGAACAATCTGACTGTAAATTTGAGGCAGTGTTAAAATATTTAAAAAAAACAATAGGGAGGGGGTGACTGCGGTTTGACCTTTCAAGGTCACTCAAGCTTAGAGGTCTCAATTGAAAGTCCATTTATGGTTTCTATTAGTGTTCCATTGTGAGGGCATGTCAATCAGCACTTGTTTTGAAGTTATAAATTACAATCCTGTGACTTTTATTTTGACCTTCCGAGGTCACGCAAGGTCAACAGGGATTATTGTGTTTAAAACATGTACATGGCTTCCTATCTGTCTAACGTTGGCTATATGGGTCTGCATCAATTGGTTTCTCAGACATAAACAAATTCGATTTTAATCTTCAAAATTTTGTGGCTTTGCTCTGACTATGACCTTTCACCTTGACAGTCTAAAATAAAAATCATCTCAGGAACTCAGGTAGGGCAGTGTTCACACCAAGTTTGGTGAAAATCTGTTCATGGGTGTTGTCAGAATTCTGCCTACAAACAAACAGACAGACACGTTTTTGTGGTGGAGGTAAAAACAGCTTAGTGACTGGTGAATTATTCAGAAGTTCTTTTAAATTGAGTGAATATATTTTCATTTCCTTCATATTTTATGTCAGTACATAAATAAAGCTAGGCTGACTCCTCTGGTATCTTGATACCTAAATTGTACCCATGAATCAATTTGTCCTGGGAACAGTTGGAAGATGAAACTCTGAGGAATTATCATTACTGATCAAAGCCTTTCTATCTTTGATCTCAATGAGGTTTTTATATCTATTCATATCATAGCTGATAGTCTGGAAGTCACAGAAGATGGTTTCCGTTGAACAGATCGCGTGACTGAAAGAAAACCTGAATTTCAAAGGAACCATAAAAACTAATCCAAATATGTGTTTGTTGTGTGATTTTTAATGTGTTTTTATTTTAACTGAGAAAACAGTTTTAATCGGATTGCACAGCACACAACAGATTGTTATATATACAGTACTTTGCAAAAGTATTTACCCCCTTACCTTTTTACATATTGTTACATTACACCCTGTAATTTAAATGTTTTTTATTTGAATTTTATGTGATAAATCTGCACAAAATAGTCTAAGTTGGTGAAATGAGATAAGAAAATAGATATAAAAAATAATTTTTCAAAACAAAATTCTGAAAATTGGCATGTGCATATGTATTTGCCCCCTTTGCTATGAAGCCCCTCAAAATTCTGGTGTAACCAATTACCACATAATTAGTGAAATGAAGTTGATGATCTCCCAGAGTACAATCAAATCCATAATCTTCAAATGGAAAGAAAATAGTACCACAACAAACTTGCCACGAGAGGGCCGCCCACCAAAACTCACAGACTGGGCAAGGAGAGCATTAATCAGAGAGGCAGCACAGAGACCAAAGGTACCCCTGAAGGAATTACAGAGTTCCTCAGCAGAGACTAGTGTGTCTCTGCTTGGAACCACAATAAGCCGTACACCCCATATAGCTGGACAATACGGAAGAGTGGCCAGGAAAAAAAGGCATTACAGGGATCCCTCACTTTTTGCAGTTAATGGGGGGGTCTCGACCCCCGTGAAGACCGAATTTCCGCGAATTTCTACAAAGTAGTATCAACCCCCCCCCCCGACTGATGTATATGTACATGTATAAATAAATACATATTCAACGCTATAAATGCTTATAATAACAATTAAACATTCAAAAACAATGGATAGGATGTAAATAAAACATAAATAAAATATAAATAATATAAAATACATACGTGCAATTGTAAATAAAGTAAATAAAGTGTAATAAATGCCTTTTCTGCCACACGAATGCTGTTATTTCAGAGCTGTCCCAAACCGAGTCCCAAACCAGAGTTGGTAGTGACCTTGACGCCGTTCCCTTAACTAATTCCCGATTCAATAGTGAAAGAGTGAAGAGACACTACTACTCACTTTGTTTGGGACGTGCCCTCTGAAATCTCGCAAGTGATTGGTTGAGACGAATTTCCCACGAATCAGAGTCAGTAGTGACCTCTTGTGGCGGTTTCATGAACTCTTTTCCCACATTTGCTTACTTTTATTTTCTAAAAATCTGCGATGCACTGAAGCCGCAGAACCTGAAGCGCGATACAGCGAGGGATCACTGTACTTTGTATTAAAAATAAGAAGGCATGGTGGGAGTTTGAAAAATACACGTGGGAGACTTCTCAAATGTACAGAGAAAGGTGCTCTGGTCAGATGAGACTAAACTTTAACTTTTCTGCTGCCAAAGAAAAACGCCATGTCTGGGGAAACCTAACAGATCAACCCAAAAACACCATCCCCACAGTGAAACATGGTGGTGGCAGCATCATGCTGTTGGGATGTATTTCTGCAGCAGGGACTGGGAAACATTTAAATGTGTTGGAATGGCCTAGTCAAAGCCCAGACCTCAATCCAATGAGAATCTGCAGTCAGACTTGAAGATTGCTGTTCACAAGCAGGAACCATCCAACATGAAGGAGCTGGAACAGTTTTGCCTTGAGGAATGGACAAAAATCCCAGTGGTGAGATGTGGCAAACTCATAGCAACGTATCCACAGCAACTTGTAGCGGTAATTGCCACAAAAAGTGGCTCTACAACTGTAGATTTTAGGGGTGGGTTGTTATGAGTGCTGACACTATGTTATTTTGACTGAATCGTTGTTTGCTTCACAATAAAATAAAAAAAAAAAAAATACAATCACATCTTCAAAGTTGTAGGCATGCTCTGTAAATGAAATTGTGCAAACCTTCAAGCAATACATTTTAATTCCAGATTGTGAGGCAACAATGAAAAATGCAAAGGGGGTGAATACTTTTGCAGGGCACTGTATATATATTTTTTATATGATCTTAATTTATTTTTCTAATTTAATTTCTAATTTTAATTTAAGTTGTTAATTATGTTTCTTTGTTGTATATATTACTGAGTAAATATACCTTATTTATAAATGTAAATAATTGATAAATTAATTAATATAAATATGCTGGTGTCAGTATTTAATTGCATTTTTGTATCTTTGTTTGTTTTCGTTCTTTGTTTGTTTATTTCTTAATGAGTAAAGTTAGACATACTGAATAATGGCAACGGAATATTTATTTTTCTTTTTTGTGAACAGAAATAAGTTAATTTAAAGTAAACAAATAAACAATTAGTTAATTAATTAACTCTAGAACGGTTACCAGGGTGGAATTCACCCGGTGTAATTAAGGTGGTTGTGTAACTCATACGTCTGGCAGCGTGAGTACAAGTATGTTATAAGTATGTTATTACATGTTAATTAATTCAGGGAAAAATTCTCCCGAGTTTACCTTCCACATTAGCAAATTAGAGGGTAACCATTCTAGGGTTAATACACAAATAGTTTTATTCTATACAAATAATAAACAACAAAGAAAACTCCCGCACACGGTCTTCTCACTTGCAATGGATTTATTGTCAATGTTGACAGTTAAAATAAAGTTATTAGTCGACTTTTCTCCTACACACCTGTCTACCTACCCATGCGAAAAAGTTTTCTTTCTCTCATACAAATAATATATAAAATAAAATAAAATAAACCTAACCCTGCCCCAGTGCAGCTAACTGGGTTACCAAAGGCAGGCCATGTCTCTCACTGTCTATGGTGTGAGGCATGTAAAAGAACCATTGCTGACTTTTGGAAAGAGTAGAATGTATAGCTGCCAGTGTGTTTCTGCCCTGTGATGGCCTGGCAAGCTGTCCAGGGTGTACTCTGCCCTCATCCAGAGTCGCTTGAGATGGGCGCCAACCTCCGTGCGACCCCAATTAGGATTAAGTGGTTCAGAAAATGGAATGAATGAAGCTATAATTCAGTTCTGAAGGGTAAAGCATGGCTCTGTTTACTTACTGATTTGCATTCGAGCAGCCAATCAGCTTCATGTACAATATGCGATTAAAAGTGTTGCGGGCCTGAAAGGGTTAACACAGATGGAACACGCTGACTTTTATCAACAGCAAACAAACAAATGTTCATGTAAGTGTTTCATTACAAACATCAGGAAGTTCCGGTCAGCCAGAAACACAATTATCTCATGTTTAATTAGACGAGTGCGAGTCAATAACAAACATCTGTTCATGTAATAAATTAACAGACATGGCACTGAACGCAAATCTCCAGATCAGACCATAACCCACCAACAGCATAAAAGCTGCATTGGATTCAGAACAGACTCGGGTTCAGAACAGAGTCAGGTGTGGAGAAGAGTTGGATTTGGAACAGAGACAGAATGTAAAGACTGTGCATTTGAAACTCTCCCGGTTGAAGATGGAATCCAGGCTGACCGCATCACTGCAACTCTGTTGGTACAGTTCATGTCTGATTGTTTGCATACTGATCTCACCTTCAACTCTAACCCAGACTGCACCTACAGTGTCACACATGCTGCCTCACACACCTGCTCTACTCTGTTCCTAAAACTAGAATACAATTAGCCTCTTACCTACCTTGTGGGAAAAATTAAAGTCCCCCCATCCCTGCGGGAAACGCGAAAAATTATATTTCATAAAGCATCATTTTAAAGAGAAATAATCACGTTATTACTTTAAATCGGTTAGTTAGACTCTGACGCCACTTCGTGTTCGCATCCTTCCAGGAACACTCCAAGCGATTTTCGGGGAAGGTAGGTAAAGGGTTATTAAAGTGATTCTCAGTACTGTATTTTTTAGACTGTCTTGTCTTAGTCTTTGTTTATTTGTAATTATTTTTAGTTTGTTTTTAATTGTTTTCTTTATTCATTTTACTTGTTTGTCTTGATTGCCTGTTGATTCCTTTCTCTTTTTTTTTGTCTTAAATGTTTTAGTTCGTGGAAGGACCACAATGGAAACAAGCCTTTGGGCTATATTGTGTTTTTTTTTCCCTTTTGAACATTTCATGTTGAATGTTTGTTCAATAAAGGAAAGAAAGAAAGTATAGTGTCATGGCTATACTTCCAGCTCAGACTTTTATAAAACAATAAATTAAAAAAAAAAAAAGAGTGAAACAACATGTAATTGCTCTACACCTGTAAGCACATCATCATGTTCATGTTTTATAGAGGAACTTCTATGTGTATATGAGCGAGTTATACATGGTACTTATACATGGTACTATTTTTTACATATAATAATAACAATAATAATAATAATAATAATAATAATAAGTGCATATGAGGAGGAATATTCATTCATTCATTTTATGAACCCCTTAATCCTAATTAGGGTCGTGGGGAGGCTGGCGCCCATCTCAGCCGACCCTGAGCAAGGGTAAAGTACACCCTGGACAGCTTGCCAGGCCATCGCAGGGCAGAAACATGCTGACAGCTATGCAGCTACTCTTGACGAAAGTCAGCAATGGTTCTATTACAGCCCTCTCACCACAGACAGTGAGCGACATGGCCGGCTTTAGTAACCCAGTTAGTGGCACTGGGGTACAGCAGGGACAACCTGTGGATAGTGGGGCTTGACCTCCTGACCTTGGGATCAGCAATCAATCACCACTGCCGGGCCACCACTGCCCCATGTTTGAACTTTCATTCATTCATTCATTTTCCAAACTGCTTATTCCTTATTAGGGTCGCGGGGAAGGCTGGTGCCCATCTCAGCCAACTCCGGGCGATGGCAGAGTATACCCTGGACAGCTCGCCAGGCCATCGCAGGGCAGAAACACGCTGACGGCTACGCAGCCTACTCTTACCGAACATCAGCAATGGTTCTTTTACATGCCTCACACCATAGACAGTGAGAGACATGGCCGGCCTTTCATAACCCAGTTAGCGGCACTGGGGGGGACAGCAGTAACAACTGTTACAGTGATGTTTGAACTTGTCATTTATTATTTAGAATTAAGTATGTTTTGTAGATTTATAATCATCATCTATTTTTTATACAATTTAACTGTCAGAGTCAGGGGAGAGGTGCGGTACACCTCAAACTGATGATAATAATAATAATAATAACAACATCATCATCATCATTATTATTATTATTATTATTATTATTATTATTATTGTTGTTATTATTATTATTAGTGGTGGTATTATTGACACCCTGCAGGTAAATAAAATGTTCATGCCTGCTTCATAAGTGTAGAAATTCTTGTTCTGTTTTTTTACTTCCACTTTTTGTTGACATGATTGTGCGACGAAGTGTTTCGTCGACAGTCAGAATATTAAATTACACAAATCCTCACCATGAATTAGAGCGCTAGTATAAACTCTTGGTGCAATCAGAGCTGCTGCTGGGGATGAACAGATTGAAGTTGTGGTATAGGAACAGGATGGAGGCTCAGAGCAGCAGTGAGGCTCATTAGCGCCAAGAGGAGAACAGACACAGGAAGAAAGACAACCATCGGCGCATCGCCAAGGTGCGCGACTATTGCCCTGGAGATCGCAAGTTCGAGTCTGGGTTAATGCCACTGCCTTTTGTAGCTGGGAGTCCATGGGAGCTAATTGGCTGAGCTCTCACAGGATGGCATATGCTCACTTCCCTGTCACTCACAGCGATCGCCGGCCAATCACGGGCGTCTGTGAGCTCATTCATATGAGCGGCGGATGGTGCTTTCCCTCCGAGTGTGTTAGACCGCCCCCACATGCGCATGCTGAACAGTTCGAAAAGAGGCAGGTGGCTAGCATCGCATGTCACGGAGGGAGCGTGTATATGCTTTCGCCCCTCCCTGGTCGGTGGTGGTGGTCAAGTGATTGGGAAGGCAATACCTGATGCGTGGGAATTGGATACGACTAAATTAGGGAGAAAATGGGGGGAATCCCCCCCCAAAAAATATAAAAAATACAACCATTCGAGTTGATGCTCCGACACAAGTGACTGCTTGGATTCCTTTATTGAGTTTTGTGAGTGTGTGTCTATTGTACCACCGTCTCGTTCATTAACAATCATTACACATGTAATCTCACTCAAAAAGTTAAATAACCTCACATAACCTGAAAGAGCAATATAAATCATTTTTCCACTCTGAGCTGGTTTTACACGACCATGTGTGTGTGTGTGTGTGTGTGTGTGTTTAATCCAGGTACAGTATTCAACTGGCTGTGTCCCGACTGTGTCCATTATGCATCAAAATTATTCAGCACACGAAAGAAACGGAACACAATTTCCCATCATGGTCAGTACCATAATCCTGTTCGTCCTCTCCAGTCCAGGTGGTGGCGGTAATACACCGCCAAAAAAAAGGAAAAGAAGAAGAAGAATCCGATGTGTTTTAAGTGTAAATAAGTTTAATGTTTCCTGCCATTTATTTTGTGCCGTTTTTATTATGTTCTTTTCAAAAAATTATTCAGCATATGAAAGAAACAGAACACAATTTCCCATCATGCTCAGTACCATAATCCTGCTCTTCCTCTCCAATTCAGGTGGTGGCGGTAATACACCGCCAAAAAAAGGAAAAGAAGAAGAATAATCCGATGTGCTCTAAGTGTAAATAAGTTTAATATTTCCTGCCATTTATTTTCTAAATATTTATAAATATTTCAAAATTATTTTCTTGCAGTTTTTATTATTTTCTTTGCTCTCCTCGTTACTTTTACTTTTGGACATTGCCTCACTCGAAAGGTAAGGTTCCACATTTTCCTATTATTTTATTTATTTATTTATTGCATTATGTTCTATTATCTGCTTCATTTACAGGTATTAACGTAGTGCTTCTCAAATAGCGGGGCCCCAAGGGGTTGTGGCGTGATGCCAGGGGGGCGTGTGACCCTGGGAAACATGCTATTTTTGCCACACTGTACTAGAATTAAGTGTAATTGCACCTCCACTACACTAGTTGGCAGTGGCGCTCTCACTATCGCACTATGGTGTCGAGAATATCAGCAGAGAGAAAGTGATATGAACAGGAATGAAGAGAAAGGCAGAGGGAGGATTTTTATTTTTCACTATCAAATGGTGCAGTAAGTTGTCAAAAAATATTTACAGTTTAAATGAGGATGTATTTTTAATTTGAGGCAAATTGGTGCACTTTAAATATTTTCTGGATCTGTAAAATGCAAACCTATGCGACAGCAGTGCTACCAAACCTTCTGATTTCTGACACCATCCCCTTAAAGCAGGAACTTTCCTTTCCTAAACTTTCAGAATTACATAAATCATGAAGTCTGAGCAGATCTTTGCCTCACTCTGACACCAGTGAAAGATATGAATTAAAGATGAACATTATTTCGAGAGACCTGATTATATTTAGTTCCATTTGATCCATGTATTAGAAATTGTTCTTTTTCTATTTTTATGAATATTTATGAGTGTACTTGTATCATTAAACAGGGACATGGGTTTATAAAGTCTGAGACCACACTTAATACCTGGACACACCATTAAGTGGTTTGATGATTACTGGAAATCCCATAATGATAATAATAATAATAAGCCAAAATAAATCAAAAGTATTTATTTTATTTATTACCTCTGCTGCATGGTACGGGGGTGTGCATTCAGCAGTGACTGTTTTTCTGTTAGCAGGATTACCCAAAAGGTACTGATTACTAGGGATGGAGTATGGGCCTCGCAAGGACCTGTCGCATTTGGTGGTGATATCTGTGCATGTGCATCTCATGTGGAAAACCGCAAAATCCCCATATTTAATTAACATTGTGCAAAATGTTCATCCGACACCCACTAGGAGGAGACATTTCATTATAAATATGCCAAGCTATAACAATCCATTTCTGTCTGTTGGAGATACCTTACACTCTTAGACTGACTCGCTAGTTCAGTGCTTCTCAATTATTTTCTGTGACCCCCCAGGAAGAAGAAAAAATTTATCCTCCCCCCACACACGTGCGTGACTATAAATAGTATTATTTGTCTTTTTATTATTTTTTTTATTATTTTTTATTATTTTTATTATTATTAGTGCACCTCTGCATAACAGTGCATCCTGATTAACATGAAAAACAAAAAAAGAAATATAGTTCAACTTACAACAAAAAAAAAACTTTATTAACATTATTTTTTAATCTGTAACAATAAATATTTAAAGTGCTCCAAATTGTCTGAAATTAAAAATACATCCTCATTTAAACTGTAAATATTTTTTGACAACTTATTGCACCATTTGATAGTGAAAAATAAAAATCC
>JAQNCB010000001.1:66572878-66586799 GCA_030068295.1 Euristhmus nudiceps
CAACTTTATTCCTCTGTAGTTGCCACAACTCTGCACATCTCCCTTGTTCTTAAAGATCGGTACTAGCACACTTCTCCATTCCTCAGGCATCCTCTCACTCTCTAGGATCTTGTTGAACAACCTGGTCAAAATCTCAACAGACCCCTCTCCTCAGCACTCCCATACCTCCACAGGTATTTCATCAGGCCCAACTGCCTTTCCACTCTTCATCCTTACTAATCTTTGCTACTTCCTGGTCTATAATGATCACCTCCTCAACTCTTCGCTCCCTCTCGTTTTCCTCATTCATCAACTCTTCAAAGTACGCTTTGCATCTTCTTTTCACACTTCCAGCATCTGCTGCACATCCTTCCCAGCTCTCTCTCACCAACCTGTATAAATAATTATCCTTCTTTGCTGACCAACCGAGCATACAAGTCATCGTATGCCCTTTGCCACCTCTACTTTCACCTTACACTACTGCATTTCCCTGTACTCCTGTTTACTCTTTTCAGTCCTCAGTGTCCCACTTCTTCGCTAACCTCTTTCTCAGTATACACTCCCAAACTCTCCTAAAATCCAGACCCAACTGTGTGCTAAATGCATCACTGCATGCCTAATATCTGCAATCTACCACAAAGATTTTAGTCAGTCACCATTTCTGTATCTTCTGTATCTTCATCTCAGCTACTTACTGTACTTTAATGAAGCAAAGTTGTTACCTTGTTGTGTTCTCGACCAAGCGGACAACAGCACATCATGACACTAAGATTAAAAACTAACTACTGAGTTTTCCGCACCATAAGGCACACGTTAAAGTCTTAAATTTTCTCAAAAAACGACAGTGCGCCTTGTGTGCACCAAGTTCCCAAACCTATGAAAATGTTATTGAGCGGTTTTAGTAAGTGCTCGGCTTCAATGACTGTCGGACCATTTCCCGCCAACATAGGGAGGCAATACACACGCTATGTACGCTGGCAGCATCAAATCAATGAGAGATCACGCAAAACTGCGTACCTCCGCCATGCCCCAGTAGACAGGTATACTGCACTGCCAGTGTGCTACAAATCAAGATGGGTTTGGTTACAGACCTCCCAAGATGGCACCAGCTAGGAGACATGCTGACAAAGCACAATTCAAACTACAGGCAATCTCTTACGCGGCCGTAAATGGAAATAGAGCAGCTGCGAGAGAATTCAACGAAGAATCTATGGCGAACACCCTTTCCCCAAGACTGAGAGGCAGTGCCGCGCGACTTATGCCGCCATTTGTGAATGGATTGTGGATTTGTTTGTAATGAACTTTTGCTTCCATGAGTGTTTAATATGCAGTTCAATAAAGCTCAACCAAACTCACTGTTTTGATTCTGTTACCTTGTTTTAGCATGCGCCTACTGATACAGTGCATCTTGTGTACAGTTCAAATACAGAAATTGAGCACGTAACAGACTGCGTCTTGTGGTGCGCCAAAAGGTGCTGAAAATACGGTATTTAAATCAATTATTCTTAATAAGCCTAATCAAATGTTTAAGGAAATACTGGGTCAATACTGCATATAAAGCAGACAGTACTCACCTGTTTTGTGAGGGTCTGTGTAAGAATGGGAACCAGGTACTGCAGGGCTCCTTTAGCATAGAACTTGCTGGTGTGCTCTGGTGGCCTGCCCTGTTCTGACGCCTAAAACCCAAACCATAAAATTTAAAACCTCAGCACTCAACAGACACATGAACCCCAGTTATTCTGACAGAGTTGCTGTTTTCACAAACACAGTTCATTACATTTTAATAAATTTCATTATAAATAATAAACCCGTATAGAGCATCTGTACTACGCTTATGTGGCCCATTCAGCACCAGCGATAAGTATTAATCACACATGCTATGGCAATGTCATTTAAGTTACGCGAGTGCTGGTGAAACTGCTTTTAAAATGTTCTCCATGTTTAAAAGAAAGGACTCTGAAGAAGTGGCTTCACCTCAGTGGCTTCGATGGCCAGGTCCATCTCCTCATCACAGACATTGGACCAGAACTCAATTCCTTGGAGAGCAACTTCATCAATGTCACTCTTCATGGCTTCGATTGTAATCTAAACATCACACACAAGCAGCAGAATTACAACCCTATTGTGGCATTACTCCAGGAATTGTACTTAAAAATAAATAAATAAAAATTAAAAATTGCTCATTCCCTCTACACTAATGAGACCACCCACTATCATTAATATTCATGAGCTTTCTCAAAACTATATCGTAAAGACGAGTACACAGGCATAACTATTTTTAAATAGGTTTATTAATTCGCTCCATTTTGAAGCTTACCGTATTTTCTGGACTACATACTTTGGCCAGGAGAGTGTCTTGTACTCCAGAGCAACTTGTATGTTAAATTATTAACACATTATTATATAATTTTGTTTGTTTTTACACTGGCAACCGCATTTCACTTGCTGCTTATTTTTAACCTTGGCAACACAGGGAGTGTTTAGTGCTTGTTGAAGCCTGACCCACATTTCCAATGATCTGCAAAGACAGCGCATCTATTGTGAATGTTTTAAATGGGGCTATTCAACACAGACTATTAAAAACATTAACAGGATTAAAAATCAGAGGATTACAGTGGCTGAAAAGCGCAGTGAGAGCACATCACAGCGACTTTTGCTCCCCATCGGCATCTGAGACAGGTAAATAAGAGGTTAAATGCTAATGCAAAGCTAAATGACTCCCCACGCAAGATATAAAGCATAGCAGATTGAAATGGAGTCTGTTTTAACATCTTTGAGCCGACAGTCTAATGTTTCAGTGGAACTACATGTTCCTGTGTGTAAAGGTGAACCTGCACCTTTTGTTTTTCCTCCCCGCTCTGTGTTACACGCAGAGATGTTGGACGCACTGTGAGTGTCTCACACGCCAACGTTTTCGTTACGCCTCGTCACGTTTTAATCGCCAAAGATCCATTTTTAGTGCGTCATAGTCACGTTGTCATCATACAATAAAGGTGTGTTAAAATCATTTAAACGCTGTCCCCCAAAATGCCACTTAGACATGTTTTTTTTTTTTTATTATGCCATTTTTGGATGATTCGACTTATTATCCGGAGCGACATATAGTCCAGAAAATACGGTACAAGTATTTGGTTAATTGTGTACTGAAGGACAGAGTGAAGTCCTCGAAAGCACACTCAGCCAGATCAGTTTGGTACATGGCCCCGAGTACTCACTGCGAACAGCGCAGGCCCCATATACGTCTCCATGTATTGGTAATATAAGGACATGATCTTCACCAGGTTCTGTAATGCAGCGACTCTCACCTTAAACACACACATTAGACTTACATTACACTTCAGTGGACAGGGTCACGATGCTGGGAGTTACACTGAGCGGTTATGGTTGATAAACTCACCCTGGTGTCAGGACACTGTGTAGCTTCACAAACAACCTGCATGATGAAGTGTCTTTCTGTCTGCAGGAGGGAAAGAACAGACATGAACCTTCGTTACCGAGCTCCTAGTCTGGAACACATCATACTAACAGTTAGTCATTGTGTGCAGAATAAAATACTATGTTTGCCATACTTAAAGAGGAACAGTGATGTAATGACAGCCTGATAATCTACATTTTACATTTACAGCACTTGGAAGATGCTCTTATTCAGAGCAACTTACAATTGTCTTTTTTATACAACTGAGCAATTGAAAGTTAAGGGCCTTGTTCAAGGGCCCAACAGTACTGACAGAGGGGATTGAACCACTGACTTTCAGATCAACCCATCACCTTCACCACCAAGTCACCACTGCCCTGATCTAGTCATTCCCAACCACAAAATAACTGGGTAAATGGTGGATATGAGGTTGATCTAGGATCAAACACTACATCTAAATTCCACAGGCAAACATCACACTACCTGCACACTTTTCTACCACTCAATACACACAACTGGGGTTGGGTATTGCTTAGGTTCAGAATGCTGGAGACTACACTGATGGGCTCCATTCTCTCACGCTCTCTCTCACAGTAATATTACAGCCTTTTATTTTATTTTCATTTCAGAGATTTGAACTTCACATTTATCCATGAATTTTAATGGTGAAGGTTTGAGTACCAAACAGAAGATATTTTTTTCAGTAAATATCGAATCAAGAACAGTAACTTAAATTGCTATTAATAGGAATATAAATTATGCTCAATTCATTTTTTTGTGGAAAATTACTGCACTGAGCTTCATAGAGCACCATTGCATTTCTAAGGCATAAGGATCTTCAACATTAGCTGCTTGAAATATTAATGTTTAATTACATTGTTTCATAAATATCCTTTAAATGTTAGTGTAAATCAAGCCTTTAAATATATATTTATTTTTACTTAACACTTTGTGTGTATGCTTGTTTGTTTTTTTCGCATGCTCTATACTTAATTGCAATTGTACATGTTCTGGAAACGCTTTTTGTTTTCTTAAACAGAAAAAAAAAGTATCATTTCTTCAGGTGAAATAAGTTTGAAGAAAGGTTATATTAGGTGGTACTTTATCCCCAAAGGAAATTCACACAATCCTCTCCTCACATTCACGCATCGTGATTAGCCCTTGAGAGAGTAAAATATGACCTATGGTCCTCAATCTGCTAAATACAAAAGAATTACAGCAATATTTCGGAGAAACACAGTGACAAATGCTTTCGAGTCTTCTATTGGAAGAAATCGGCTATATTTTGAAAGGCACGCAATAAGACTTTGAATATTTATGGGGACCATTTATGGACTTCATTAAAAATATTGTTATGTCTGACGAGGACGATAACTCAGTGTACACAAATATAGGGAGAGATGCATCAACGCAAACTTGTAAGCGTTTGTTTTTAATCAGACTAAATATTTTTGTACAGTTACTTTAATGAAAAAAATTCCGAACGCTCACTTTAAAGTTTATCACTTTTTTCCCCGTTTGGTTTCCGGCTCGGCTGGCCAGAAGAAGAAAAAAAAAATAAGTACGATCCCTTCGAAAACCTTCAAACACGTGACCCTGCCCTGTCTGTGTTGTGTATTGTACTGAACTTGCCCTTCAAATGCAAATTAAACAAATCCATGTGCTTGCTTAATGACCTTTGGCACTTTTTTTTTTTTTTTACTTTGTGTATTTTACATTAAGCCTCCATTTGATTGTGTTGAGTCCACATGGTCCAGTTGAGTTAGATGTGCATTTCAGTACAAGCAGTTCAGTTGGGTTTATGGAACAGCTGTTATTTCAGCCCGCACCGTTTGGATGTGTGCGAGACAGCCAGTGCAGCGCGGGGCTGCGCCTAAAAACCTGCACCTTCTCCCGCAATTCATTCATGCCATTTCATATCATATTACCTGTTAGAGGTTTTTATTAATTAAACCTGGGGATTTATTACTTATTTTGGAAGCGTATATCAGACGAGATCAGCTTTCCAACTCGTGCTGATAAGGAAAAACCCGCTTTATATCAGAGGAGAGATTATGTGGGAAATCCAAGTTGAACTAATTAAGGAAAAGTAAATTAAAAAATAGCAATACAAATTATTCCATAGCCGATCTATTTCCCCATGAGATCCTAAAGAATCAGATCCGAGTGCAAACGGAATAGATCCGAGATATGCATTCCTCTGTCGTAAAAAGCAGCATGAACAGCGAGTACAATTGAATCCAATTTATAACGGTAATAAAAACCATCTCAAAACACCGACCTACCTACCCTACATTTTTCAACCCATGTTCCAGAAACATTTTCTTTGGCCTTATATGCCGTACAGAATTTCACAAGATATGCACTGAAATGGGGCCGGTGGCGTAGCGGTTAGAGTGCTGGGCTCATGATCAGGAGGTCATGGGTTCAAATCTCGGTGAGACCCCCTCCGTACTAGGACTCCTGGGCAAGGTCTTAACCACCTCTGTCCACCCAGCAGTATAAATGGGTACCAGTAAAAAAAAATAAAAATACTGGGAAGGTAATCTGTGGACTTGCGTCCCATCCAGGAGTTGTTGAACTCCTAGTCGATTCACGCTACAGAAACTGGGGATAAGCACCGGCCTGATGAGCCACTGGGCTCGGGTGTAAAAGCCCACAGACTTTACCTTTTTATGCACTGAAATACTAATGGTCCATATTAATGTTTTGGAGAACCCTCTGACAAAGACACCATTTCACATTTCTATTCGGTCATCCCACCAAGAAGAGGAGCAATAACCTGTACAACATAGATCCTGCTCGTTGTGACGTGTGGCGCCCTGGCTGTGATGGCAACTCACTGTGACATGTAGCAGCTATGATGGTTGAGGTACAGACCAAAAGTGATGTAAACAAAAGATATCAGCCTTTACGCAATGGACCACTCAAAACCCTGGACAACCGAATACACCTCTACACACTCTGAGCCACTACCGACCTTCGTCCACCCCCCCTCTATGCCAATAACGCATTGTGCGACCAACTCTGACTTGGATTATTCTAGACTGGATATTCCAAAGCACATGTCTGTCCGTCACAACGCACACGAGAATGTAGTGCAACAGGAATATTTTCTGAATGCCTTACACCTCAGAGCAACATTCACCTCACCTTCAGAACATAAGGAGAGCTGTTCTTTCATCACAACCCTCTACAGTGCCGTCATGAAAGAAATGTATATTTTAATAAAATAAACTTGATTAATTAGGAACACAACACTGCTGGGGTTATTCAATACAAACACAGAAACCTCAGGTCAGAGATAAACACCTTTTACAGGACACTCTATAGACCACAGTCTAGTGAGCAGGAAGCCAGTAAGTACTCCAGTCAACAGTCTCCATGTGGTCACATGGACACAACACTAAAGCCTGGTTCATATCTGAGCTCCATGGTGGATCTAGCACTGAGCAAAGCACACAGAAGGGGGTATTTGAGAGGAAGACAATGTGTACAGGCCTTGGAGTACCTCCTTATCAAAGTTGGCTTTAGTAAATTCCAGAGAATTGAGCAAAGCATTCGTGGCTGCTAATTTAACATTGTTGCTCGGTTCCTCTTTCCTCATGCCTTGGATGATGGCTGTCAGAATTTGATTTGCGCTGTCCTGAAGATGCTCTGGTTCCTAAACACACACACACACACACACACACACACATTACTCCACAGCAGTGTTTTGTCATTCTGGACTGTGATTGGTCAGGAGTTGATTACACAGTAAGAGAAATCTAGAGGCTCACAATGTCCTGACAGATGTATCCAATAGCCTCCAGCGTCGATTCTTTCATGTGCTCAGTGCTGCTGGGGCCGGTGACATTGGCCACAAGCTGAGGAATGAGCTCAGGCCACTGACCAACTGGGATCTCAGCACAAGCAATACCAGCCACGCACTGAGAGGCGGAGCTCGGCCTGTACGTCTCCGTACCCAAAGTCTGTAAGACCTAGGGAAAGAACATTACACAGGGTGTTTTCTTTATAAAAAAAAAATAATTAAAAAATAAAAAAAATAAAAATCACTTGACATATGTGCACATTTTTATTTCATGTGTATGGCTTTGCTAATGGAACCACAAATTGGGACACCAAGTCTAAATTTAAGTTAAATAAAACATGATCTAAATCATGCCATTAGACAGTCAAAACCTTTGTCCAAAATGGCAGGTGTCATGGCCTAACTTTCTCTACACTAAAATTGGCAGGGTATAGTCTGCTCAAACACAGTTTCCAAAATCTTTGTGCAGTTGGACAGCACATAATTTGACTGTGGTAAAGGTAAAGGCTGTGGGCTTTTAAACCGAGCCCAGTGGCTCATCTGTAATTTGTTCAGTCTGCTAGAAGTATTCTGTACCATGTGCAAAATCCTAAATCATATGTCCAAAGTGATAGATTTAGAGGGTTTTTGTAGACAACGAAACTCAAAAACAAATGTTTGATTAGTGAAGCCATACTTGTGTGTACATTAGAAGAAAGTTCATTTAATATGTATTTAGAAGGTGTTAAGGAGTATATATCCATATATGCAGTATTTCATTTATGTGAGATCAGTGGAATAACAGACAGTTTGGATGTTACGCAAGTTCCTGATTTCCCAGAATGACTGTCCCATCACACTGCCCTCACAACTTTAACTGCAGAAAGTTTTTCAGAGTTATGGGTACAGGGGACTGGAGCACAACTTCAAGAGAAGGGGAAAGACAAACCTACTCACATCTAGGGTGTCCAAGCTTTTGATTAGTTGTGTGTAATGACACACACAAAGAAAAATTAATGGACAGGGTAGATATAGGTAATTATTGAGGTAAAATAGGTCCCCATACCGGGTCCATGGATAAGAGGGAAATACCACAAAATTTCTCTAATAGCCCCAGTGTGGGATCAGACTGCCCAAACTGTCGTCACACAAACCAACCCCAGCTCACGTTGAGGTGTGATTGTGATTATTATCTGATGAATGAGTGCGGGGGGTACAGGCAGGTGCGCTTTAGTAAACATGAGGTGCTTCCTTACAAAGTTCTTGATCTCTCTGCGAGCGTTGGCATCGATGGCCAGCCATCTTTGCTGATACTGCGCTTTTACATCTGGGTCCTTAGAAGTGAGAGAGTTCTTGACCTGCAGGCCGGCAGCAACTCGAGCCACCTGAGTGTTACCCGGGTTTGCTAAAACCTTTGAAAGCTCCACCAGGAATGTAGGCTGTATTGAAGAGGTCAAAGTCACATTAGTCATGACAGCAAAGGAATACAACTCACTGAAGAACACTGAATAAGACTCACATCAACATTTGGTTTAAATTTGAGGGAGGTTCATCATATTTCCAGGATATTTATGGGCACCTACACGCGCACACAAACAGCCATCAGAGTGTATAAGACAGACACTGGCTGAGATTCTTCCAAATGTAAGAATGGTGATGACACACCCCTATGTGAATGGGACCTGAATCACTTGGCTGCAGGAAGTAAACAATCTTAATACATCATGAGGGTTTGGGTTTCAGCACATTTCTTGGAGACATGTACTGATAAATACAACCAGACCCAAAGCACAGAAATAATGTTCTGAAAAATTTGGAATAAATGTGTTGTGGACAAAAAGCTGAACTTTTACCATTTTTCTTAAATAACTACCCAATTATTTACATTAAGCATGTACAAAACAGCACAGTTGACTTGTCTGATTTATGCCCACATACGTCCATCAGCATATTTCTACCCAATGCAGGATTTATAAGGATGGTACCAGCCATATAGATTATTTTCCTTCAATTACTTTTTAAAAACCGCAAAAAGATGATTTGCCCCACACCTAAGACAAACATGTGATTGAATGCATGAAAAAGGAAACACATCCGGGTTTAAATCCATTCGAATCAGCACCGTGAGACAGCCATGCTAAGCTAACAGAGCTAATCAATCTACGCTGGGCGAGGAGTGGCGCCAGAGTTGAAAGTGAAGCATTAGAGCAGGGCGGTGTGTGGATACCAAATGCGCAGATCCCCCTCTCACAGCTCGTGGGCAGAAACAACTCACCAAATTCTCAATGGCAGCTTGCTCCAAAAACTTCTGCGCTGCCTCCAGCTCATTCCGATCTGCCACAGAGAAAAGAGTTCCATTGAGAAAGATCTCTTTAGTGGAATGATAACACCGACACGGAACGGCAAAGTTAGCAGCAACGGGGTGTGGGGTGCTAACATACTAGCATCAAGCTAACGAGTGAGACCACAGAACTTTGAAACCTGCCTCATGAGGGACTTAACTACGTCTTTAAATACACTTACAGTATTTATATACAGGAAAATACAAAACCTAGAGTAAAAATCCGGGGACATATTGCGTTTAATATAAAAAAAATAGCACCACTGTTTACTCAGCACATTAACGGATAAACCTTATTAACCGTTCAGACACTCGTGATAACTAATGAAACCGGGTTCTATAGACTTGTACGTTACTTAAGAGCTGGCTAGTTCTGATTTCATTTCAATATACTAGATAGTGACATAATTCCTCATTTAAAAAAAGGATTATTCGCTGCACTGTACACCTCGTGCTAATGCTAACATTTTTAAAAATTAAGTGCTAACCCACATTGACTCGACACAAGTTTGTATTAATAAATGAGGTCTGTAATAATTAATACAAGACTATTAACAGTACGTGATTAATGTGTTCAGATAAAATGTACATAAATGCACTAAAAAAAAAGAACGTGAGTTACGGAAACAGTGCGGAGTTTAGCATTTATGCTAAAGGCGTGTGCGAGTACGATTGTGTGTGATAAGGGTGATGGCCGCCGGGTGAACCGGTAACTTAGCTTCCTTTTCATCTCTGCCTCCTCCATTTCATCCCTCAGCCCATGTAAAACCCCTTTTTCCCGCCATCGACCTTTGAAGAATTAATTTTCCTCTTTTAAATGCTAACCAATGCACACTCAGGCTTCACGCGCTGCTGCAGCTTTTGCGCGACGGCTCGCGCAGGCCTCGGCACGCGCACCCCTCCCTCTTTCACTCTCCCTCAACTTTTCGAAGCTAAGCCGTTAGCTGATACTGAGCGGGAAACCACACCGTAACCAGATAAAGCACACAAACACAACATGAGCACATCGTGTGAACGCTACAATCACCTGGAGAGACGGTTTTTTCGAGGATTGTTATCAGCTCCATTCCGTCCCCCGGTGCAGTGTGCGGCGCTGCTCGGCTAAGCTAATGATAACCCTAAAAGCTAATGCTAGCTTACAGTTAACCGCGCTCAATTTTTTAATGCCTTTCTATTTCCGTCGGTGTCGTTACACCGAAGAAAGCCAGAAAAAATACAAAATCTAGAAAGTTATCGCCGCACGCTAACAAAACCCTAAATTTCTCCAACTGATTGGTGTTGAAGTTATTTTGGGTTTTGCAGACTGCTTCTCCCGGCTTCGCTTCTGTAGCAGCTACTGCTCTGTGTGTGTTGTTGAGAGGGGAGGGGGAAGTAAGGGCCGCGCGCACTGTGGCGACTTCCGATGAAAAACGTCACAGGAAGCCAACGCATGCGCACTAACGGCACAGCATGAATCCCACCCCTGCCGCAGCTTTCCAACTGAAAACATTTGTTCCTCCATGGCTTGTGTAATTTTTTTTTACAAGATTAGTAGAGTTAGTTAGTATAGTACTTGGCAAAACCTGTTCGATAAGTAAACATTAACAATTATTCATAGAAGACGATGTAAATATCACTGAATAATTTCTGAGATGAGTGGTAAGAACAAGAAGGCCTGGGTTCAATTCCCAGCTTGGGTGTTTCTGTGTGGAGTTTGCATGTTATCCCCATACTTTTGTGGAGTTCCTTCGGGAATTCTGTTTTCCTCCCATGGTCCAAAAACATGCACAGCAGGCTAATTGGCTGTTTCAAATCACCCGGAGGCTTGAGTGTGAATGGTTGTGAGTGTTAACTCTCTCCGATGGACTGCCCAGGGTGTACCCTACCTACGCCCAGAGTCGGCTGAGATGGGCACCAGCCTCCTTGCGACCCTAATTAGGATGAAGCAGTTCATAAAATGAATGCATGAATAATTTGTGGGATGAAATGTCAGGGAGATGATTCAGCGACATCCAACAAAGCTGAGGACAGTAACTGTTGTATATATTACACAGAAACACAAGAAAAGCAAACTAAAGCAAGATTCTTATATTATATATATATAGATATATATATATATGTGTGTGTGTGTGTGTGTATGTATGTATATATATATATATATATATATATATATATGCACAGTGATGCAGTGACTTGCACATCCGTTTCATTGCCTTGGTTCGATTCCTCAGGAGTTCAGGAGTCTCTGTGTCGAGCTTGCATGTTCTCCCTGTGCTTACATGGGGTGCCTCCGGTTCTTCCGGTCTCCCCTCACAGTCCGAATCATCCCTAGGTGTGAATGTGAGTACGAATGGTTTTGTGTGTTTTGGCTCTGTGATGGCCTGGGGAGTTGTCCAGGGTGTACATCACCTTGCCAAGAGTTGGCTGAGATGGGTGCCAGTCTTCGTGTAACCCCAAATTAGGATTAAATGGCTTAGAAAAGGAATAAATGAATGAAAGCTTGACAGTGGTCACATGCTCCATTATTATATCTAAAATTAATTCTAACTTTGGAACAAGTTGTTTTCATTTTGGTTTTTGGTATTGCCACCACATATAATGTTTTGTCCATCCATCTGGCAATGGTTGTATTCTGCACACTAACCCAAAAACACCATCACCAATCATCATCATTTTAGTGTTGATTTTTGAAACTGGGTAACTACACAAACCTATTAATTTTTATCATGGTCCAAGCTCGCATATTTGCATTCATTGAATTGGGAACTACCATACTTTTTTATCTTCTCTTTACAACTGATGGTTAAGGGCCTTGCTCAAAGGCTCAACAGTGGCAGATTGTTGCTAGTGAGACTTGAACCACTGACCTACTAATCATTAAGCCGGAGCTTAAACCACTGAACCATCACTGCCCCAATATGGCTACAGTAGGCTGAGGGATTTTCTGTGCTTTGTGGGATTATTTTTTACCTTGAAAAACTCAAAGGCTATAATTTCTAGGATTTCAAAATTTGTAACCATTTGCAAACTGTGAGTTTTTGTCTGCCATTTTGACTGAAACATTCAGGAACCAATCAGCTTGTGATGTTTCAGTGCAGCAGATAACATATAGATTTCGGCGCTGCCCAAAAGCGTAAGCGTAATCTCCAGTATATAATTAAGAACATTATGATTAGATTTAAAGAGGTACAAGAAAGGATTTACAGCAACATTACATGAGTTTCAGGAACATCTGGAGAGTGCTCACTCCCTGCATCACACAACAGTAGCTTGTTTTCTTTACAACTGGGTGATGAGGGATCTTGGTGGCTTAGTGGTTAAGGCGATGGGTTACTAATTCAAAGGTCAGCGAAATCCCCACTGTCACCATTGTTGGGCCCTTAAGCAAGGCCCTTAACGCTCAGTTGTATAAAAATGATAATTGTAAGTCACCCTGGTTGAGAGCATCTGCCACATGCTGGAAATGAGGTTCACTGGAAAGACTAAAACCTTTTCCCTAAAGCTCTGAGTCACCTCAAACATGTGGACAAATGTGCTCCGATTTGATGATGAAAGTAGAACCTTTTGAGCAAATAAGATATATCTTGAGCATTAAAAAAAAAATCAGTTTTTCAAAAGTGAACCCCATAACCACTACGGAGGCGATGTCAAATTAGAAAGCTGCTTTTGAACACAACATCTGGAGCAGTTCACAGCCAAGGAGGAGAAAACATTTCACATTCCACCATGATAAAGCAAGTCCAAGTCAACAAAGAAACGGCCCCAGAAAAAGATCAGTGTCGTAAAACATGGCAGAAGAATTCAGATATATAAAAACCTTTGGAATAACTTTTGGATGATGACAGTCTCCAAGTAGAGTAAAACAAACAAATAAAGTAGAGGGGTACTAATAGAATGAACGGTATCTCCACCAGGTACAAATGGATTATTGTAACTTGACAGAGTTATGATGAAATGTCCCCCCAGTGGGTGTCCGATAAACATTTTGCTGTATAAAGATTTTTAGAGATTTCTCAATATTTTCCCAACATGACAGCACTTTTTCCCATGCACACACGACGTCCAAATCTCACCGGTTCGATTAAAATGAGTAGTTTTTGCATAATCCTGCTAAAAGAACAAAACTTTCAATAGATGCCTGTTGAAAAGCTTTTAATAAGTAAGTGTAAAATAAGTAATAATTGATTTAGAGCATGATTTGGATCTGGTCCAAAATGTTTCAGGTTCCAGGCCCATACCTCATCTCTCCACGGAGTTAGGTGGAAAGTGGCAGTAAATTTTGTGCAGTGTGGCTAACAGACCGACAAGACAAGTCAAGTCAAGTCAAGAGTTTTATTTGCCACTAGCAAGAAATTACATGAAGCAATTACTGGCAGTGAAATGCTTAAGTCTCTAGTTCCCAAACAGTGCAAAGAAA
>JAQNCB010000001.1:66766571-66784902 GCA_030068295.1 Euristhmus nudiceps
TGTGTGTATATATATATATATATATATATATATATATATATATATATATATATATATATATATTTATTGTGTGTGTGTGTGTGTGTGTGTGTGTGTGTGTGTGTGTGTGTGTGTGTGTGTGAATCCACATTAGTGGCTCCCCCCTTGAATTTCATGGAATTATTTTGTGTCAAACACTAGTAAATCCTGAGGTAAATAAGAAAAATCTTCTATCACACAACCAATCTTTCTTACATGTGTCAGTTAAACGGCTGAAAAAATGTCCGATCTCCATGCCGCACAAACAATTTTCTGACTAAAAAATGTGAAAAGATTTTCCCTGAAAACGGACACCAGAACCTTTCATTTTCACCCTAAAGCTTCTTCTTTCGGGCAATAAACACTCATTACACATTGTATTCTTTCTTATTTAGTCAATGAAAGGCAATGTATGGCACCCATTTTTTAAATCCAACCCATCAGAACAGCCCCAAACCGTCCGAAATAATGGCCCAAAGTCACATAACGTTCATCACCTATTCAATTGCATGCATGATGAATGTTCATCTCACCAATACATCGTCGAGCACAAATGAACTGCAACAGCGTATACAGTTTTCAATAGCAATAAATGTACCCAAATATCCCTTGCATTTTTGTTTTGATTTCCCCACCAGTTATTTAGAAAAAGGATTTTGTATCTGTAAATCATCTCTTTTCTGTCAGAGTGTGAGATACGGACCAGGACCTAATCACTCGACTCCACGAGAGAAGTTTATTTTATTTTATAACACAGTCCACACAATACAGGAAGCGAACAATAAAAGAAAACAAAGAAAAACGGAACCAAAACAACAATAAGAGGGGTAGGCTAATCGCGAGCACAGCTCAAAAAACAAAACAAAAAACTCACCAACGGTGAGGAGATCTTTAAGCTAGTCACGAGAGAAAAAACAACTGACAGAGTAATAGTACAACACAAATTCAGCGACGCGGGACAAACCTTATATGCTGACGAGGAACATACACACACAGACACACACACACACACACACACACACACGCACACACACACACACACACACACAGCGAATATATACACATGATTATGAAAAGCAGCTGTGAGCCATCAGGGGCGGAGCTGGTGATTGTGAGACACAGGAAGCGGAGGACGACCAGGGAGCTGAAAGGAACAAAACAATAGTTCGAAATAAAAGTGGAATAGACCGGAGCACAAATAAAGACAAAACAGAAAAACACTTAGCTCCTCAGCAGCACCATGACAGCACACCCCCTTTAAGGGCCGTCTCCTGATGGACCAGGGATCTCCGGATGTAACCAGTGGAACTTTCAGATCAGGGATAGGTCCAGAATGTCCCGCTCGGGAACCCAACAACATTCCTCGGGGTCATGGCCCTCCCAGTCCACCAGATATTGCCTGCCCCTCCCTCTGTTGCGAACTGCTAAGAGCCTCCTGACGGTGTAAGCTGGGTCTCCATCGATGAACCGGGGGGAGGTGTGGGTCGGGTAGTGGGCACGAGAGAGCTGGTCCTGGCTGGCTTGATTTTGCTGACGTGGAAGGTGGGTTGGACCTTCAGGGAGTGCGGAAGCAGAAGTCTAACAGAAACAGGGTTGATAACCTCCACAGGGTACGGTCCAATGATGCGGGGCCCCAGCTTCTTGGATGTGCCCCGGAGGGGCAGATCTCGGGTCGATAGCCAGACTCTCTGGCCCACCCGATACTCAGGAGCCAGCCTACGGCTGCGATCTGCAACTCGTTTCATACACTTCCTAGTTCGAGACAGGATGCGCCGTGTGGCCTCCCACACCTGCCGACAGCGCCGGACCAACGCATGAGCCAAAGGCACCTCCACCTCCTGCTCCGTTTCAGGAAACGTTCATCCGTAACCGTAGACACAGTAGAACGGAGATATGGTGGTGGCTGACGATGGCCGGGAGTTGTATGCAAATTCGGCCCAGGGGAGGTGTTTGCTCCAGGATATGGGGTTCTGAGCGATCAGGCAGCACAGACAGGTACCCAGAATTTGGTACAGGCGCTCCGTCTGACCATTGGATTCCAGATGCTGACCCGAGGATAGACTGGCCATCGCACCAAAGAGCCTGCCCAGTTCTTTCCAAAACCTGGACACAAACTGAGGACCTCTGTCAGGGACAATGTCTGTGGGGAACCCATGCAGCCTGAATACCTGGTCTAACATGATCTCAGCCATTTCCTTCACTGACGGCAGCTTGGGGAAGGTGATGAAGTGGACCATTTTCGAGAATCTGTCGACCACGGTAAGGACTACAGTGTTCCACCTGGATGCCGGCAAGCCCATGACAAAGTCCAGTGCGATGTTACTCCAGGGTCGCCTAGGGACAGGAAGGGGGTGTAGGAGGCCTGTCGGTGCTTGGGAGATTGATGTGCCCCTAGCACATACGGGACACACCTCCACATATACTTTAACATCCTTAAACATGGCAGGCCACCAGAACTGTTGTTTAATGAAAAATAGAGTTTGATTAGCCCCTGGATGGCAGGTAAGATGAGAAGTGTGAGCCCAGTGTATAACCCATGATCGCAGTTCCACCGGCATGTACAGTCAGTTCGCTGGACCACCCTCTGGCAGCGGGTCTCACTGTTAACACGCCTTACCTCAGTTACTATGGGCCAGGACACAGCTCCAACCACACAGTTATGTGGGAGGATAGGGTTGGGTTTCTTGGCCTCCGGTTCGGGATCATACAGGCGAGACAGAGCATCCAGCTTAATGTTGCTGGTACCCGACCTGTAAGCCAAAGAGAAAGGGAACCGGTTAAAAAACAGTGACCAACGGGCCTGACGGAATGATACGGACTCAGCATGGACAAAACATTTCTCCGCCTTGACGAACAGGTGATTCCCCAGTCTCTTGAACGACTGATCAAGACTGGGCCACGACTGGCCAAGGCTCGAGTCTTGAAGAGTCTTGAGGAAAAGTCTTCGAAGTGGAATAGGGGCTGAAGCTGCCTGAGTTTTGCAGTGAACCAGGGTTTATTGTTGTTATATGTGCAGACGGTTTTAGTCTGCACACACAAGTCCTCACAAAAGCTGGTGTAAGATGTCACGAGTCCATTCAGGTCTGAAGCTGCAGCCTCAAAAACACTACAATCAGTGCAGTCAAAGCAGGCCTGTAGTTCCTGCTTTGCCTCAGTGGTCCAACTTTTCACGGTCTTCAGTACAGGCTTAGCAGAATTTTAGCAGATTTCTGCCTATAAGTTGCATCCATGCAGTGATCAGAGATCCACAAGGCGCCACAGGGGACAGAGCGATATGCATCCTTTAATGTTTTGTAGCAGTGGTCCAGAGTGTTAGAGTCCCTGGTGGGACACTTAACATGCTGTCTGTATTTAGGCAGTTCATGGCAGATGTTTGCTCTGTTAAAGTTCCCAAGAACAATGAGCAGAGGGTCTGGATGTTTATACTCTATGTCTGTAATCTGTTCAGCCAGGTGTTGTAAAGCCTCACTGACACAGGCCTGAGGTGGGATGTAAACACCGACCAGGATAAACGAGGAGAATTCTCTCAGTGAATAAAATGGTTTACAGTTTGTGATTATGGTCTCCAAGTGAGGGCTGCATGATTTCTTCAACACTGCGACATCTGTGCACCAACCTTCATTGATGTAGAAGCAGATCCCACCTTCTCTCGTCTTCCCCGTCAGCTCTGTTACACGGTATGCTTGGAGAAGTTGAAAGCCCGGCAGAAGTAATGCGGTGTCCGGGATGTGTTCACTGAGCCAGATCTCAGTGAAGCACAGGGCAGCGGATCTGCTAAAATCCGAATTCCTTCTGTTAACGAGCAGCAGCTCATCCATCTTGTTGGCAAGAGAGCGGACGTTTGCCAGATGTATAGATGGGAGCACAGTACGAAGTCCTCACTGCCTTATCTTCACGAGCGTGCCGGCTTTTCTTGTCAGGAGGCGGACTGTGGGGCCAGAGGGAGGCGTCTGTGGGGAAATGGAGCCCCCAGGTGGTGGAATCGCGCACTGACATGACAGTACGAGGGCAATGGCCCCAAGATGGGCGAGTACGAGGGCGCTGGTCTTGCGACAGACGGAAGCTTCCGAAACTGACCGGGACGAGGACTCTTCCCCGCATACCGAGGCGCATAATGCGTCAAAAGTATCGTACCCGGGCACCGGCTGCTGCTGACTCATCACTGGGAGGCAATCCAGAAACTCTAGCTTTGCCAACGGCATTCAGCAAACGCACTTCCCATTTGCACTTGGCTCTCCTCCAGCCGTCTCACCATCTGTGCTTCAGTGGTGGGTAGGTCTGCCGGATCCGCTGGAGCAAGGGTTGGCCGGTTCATTCTGTCAGGAGGCAGACGGCGAGACACGCCGACGCCACATTGGTGGTAGGTGATTTACTCCATGATCAGATAATAAGGCAGACCCAATGGCAGGAGAGGAGAGCAGGATGCAGAAAGAAAATCTTTATTAAGTACTTCAAACCCAAAAAACCCTTAACCTTACAAGGGGGGGAACTCTCAAACTGACTAACAGAATCAAAAACAAACAGAGAGAAACATGACCAGGATAACACACATGAAACATGAAAAGAAAGCAATGAACCATCAAACCAACATGACATCCTAGAGCTTTTAAATAGCCCTTCTAACTAAACACAGCTGAAAATGATAAAACACAATTAGGCGCCAAGCATCTCAACAGCGCCCTCTGGCGGCGGACTCCTGCCACGCCATGACACCTGCCCCGTCTGCGTCTCCTGCACAGCCCATAGAGAGCTGCTGCTCCTCCAACTAAAAGTTTTGATGAGTGCTGGCTTGCTCCAGTCGCTGTCCCCGGCCAGTGTCCTATACTGGATGGCGTAGTCAGCGACGGTCTGCGCTCTTGAGCACTCTTGAGCGCTCTTGAGAGCTCGCGCCACCTCACGTCCGGTCGGGTATGGTCGAACACCTTTCGAAGTTCATCAATGAACCACTCCGGGGAGGCGCACACCAGTGAGTTCCGGGACCATTTGGCCATGGCCCACACCGCCGCTCATGCCGTGAGGTTGGAGGTAATGAAGGCCACCCATGACTGGGGTGTGGGGTAGGCCTCAGGGGTCATCTGAAAGTGCAACTCGTACTGTACCAGGAATAGCCGGCAAAGAGGGGCCAATCGAGGATGAGCTCCAGCGACCGGTGAAGTAAAAGACAGCCTGCGGGGGTGACAGAGAGCTGGAAGCAGCACTGGGGTCCTGCAGGTGAACACACATCTCTTGTACCAGAGAGGTGAGTATGGTTACCTGACTAGTTAAGGAGTCTTGTTGGGCAGCCAAACCCACGACTTCCGTCCTCAGAACCGCGGCCTGCCCTTTGAAGTCGGCGCGTAGGTCGCTGTTAGCACTGTTGGGCTTCCTGGACAGACCTGAGTCAGCTGAGTCCATGTCTGGTCAGCACGTACTGTCAGAGTGTGAGAAACGGACCAGGACCCAATCTCTCGACTCCACGAGAGAAATTTATTGAGCTTCCAACACAGTCGACACAATACAGGAAGCGAAAAATAAAAGAAAAGAAAAGAAAGAAAAACAGAACCAAAACAGCACAAAGAGAGGCAGGCTAATCACAAGCACAGCTCGGAAAAAAAACAAAAAACTCTCCAGCGGTGAGGAAATCTTTAAGCTAGGCACGAGAGAAAAACCAACCGACAGAGTAATACTACAACACAAAGTTGTCATGGCGCGGCACAGCCCTGCCACTAGGGGCGCTGTCCAGCGGCCCTTGTCCTCTTCGTGCCCTCTGCACATGCTGATCGGTGTGCCTCCTCCCCCTACCAGCTGCATGGTATTTCAGCACGCTTAAAACTTGTGAATTCGCCAGTTGTCCGATTCTACTGGGTTTTTCTGTTTGTTTTCGCGAGCTCTGTCTGTCTGTGTATGCTGCCCCTTTAAGAGATTGAACTGTGGGTGTGTTAGGGTATTCCTGCATGCTAAACATCGGATTACTTTCGTTTTTTGTTTATCCTGCCTGTCTGGGCCACGGAGTGGAGAGTGTGTGCAGTGCGCTCGGTTTGTTTTATGACTTCAGTCAGCGTTTATTGGAATACCCTGAAATAAAGAACTGTTTATTTGCATCCAGCATCTGCTTGGCTGTTTTGGTCCACGTATGGCTCAACTTTTCCCCAGTGTGTACGCTAACACGCATAGTGTGAACACTAACAAAAGTCAAGCGACCCGGGACAAACCTGACGTGCTGACGAGGAACACACAGCGAATATATACACATGATTATGAAATGCAGCTGGGAGCCATCAGGGGTGGAGCCGGCGATTGCCAGACACATTAAGCAGGGGACGAACCAGGAAGCTGAAAGGAAGAAAAACAATACTTCAAAATAAAAGTGGAATAGACCGGAGCACAAAAAAGGAAAGACAAAACAGAAAAACACTTAGCTCCTCGGCAGCACCATGACACTTTTCCAGTGCCTGATATTACCATATTAACAGTTCCCTAAAATAAAACTCAAATATTATTTTTATCTGTATGTAAAAACGCTGGCCTTTGTTCTTACAGATTAAAATGGACTCCCAGATGACCAAGCAGGCCCTGAACGAGATTGAAACTCGCCACACAGAAATCATTAAACTGGAGAACAGCATCCGCGAGCTGCATGACATGTTTGTGGACATGGCCATGTTGGTAGAGAGCCAGGTATAAATGATATCACACTATTACGTTACATAGGATACAAGAAAATATGGTAAACATGCCAACATAAATTGTCTGTATGTGTGTGTTTTTAGGGCGAAATGATTGACAGAATTGAGTACAACGTGGAACATTCGGTGGATTATGTTGAGCGAGCTGTTTCTGACACCAAGAAGGCCGTTAAATACCAGAGTCAGGCGCGCAAGGTAAAACTTTTGCACTGTTTAACCATAATAACTGTTATACAATAATGATTGCTATACTGTTAAATCATAATGACTGTTACAGTGTTAAACCATTTTGCACTATAATTACTGTTACACTATAATAACTGTTACACTGGTACACTATAATGGCTGTTGCATTATAATGACTATTACATGACAATGACTGTTTCATTATAATAATTTACACTGTAATACTATAATAAACTGTTAAACTATGACTGTTACACTGCAATGAATGTTCCACTCTAGGGATTGTTAGAGTATAATGACTGTTACTCTGTTACACTGTAATGACTATTACACTGTACTGACTTACACTGTAGTGACTGTTTTAGTATTACTTTATAATGACTGTTTACACTGTAATTACTGACACCGTTATACTATAATGACTGTGAGACTGTAATGACAGTTACACTATATTGACTTACACTGTAATAACTATTACCCTATAATTATAGCTACAGTTTAACAGTAATGACTGGTACACTGTGATCACTGTTAGACTATAATGATTGTTACACTGTAATCACTGTTACTCTGAAGTGACAGAAAATAATACTGTAACAGTGATTACAGTGTAACAGTCTTTATAGTGTTTTCATATATAGACTGTTACACTGTAGTGACGGTTACATTGGAACACTGTAATGGCTGTTACATTGTACTGACTGTTACACTGTAATGAGTGTTAGTTTGTTACACTATAATGACCATTACACCATAACTGTTGCACTATAATGACTGATACATTATAATTACTGTTACATTGTATTGACTATTAGACTGTAATGGGCTTTACTTTGTTACACTATAAGAACCATTGCAATATGACTGTTACACTACAATTACTGTTACACTGAAATGACTGTTAGACTATAATGGGTGTTAATTTGTTACACTATAACGACCATCATCATCATCATCTTCATCATCACCTTCTTACGCTTAATCTGGGTTCAGGTATAGGGGCAGCTGCCTAAGCAGTGAGGTCCAGAGATGCCTGTCCCCAGCCACTTCCTCCAGCTACTCCGGGGGCGTTCATAGACCAGCCAGAGACATAGTCCCTCTAGCATGTTCTGGGTTGACCCCGGGGTCTCATCCTGGTTGGACATGTCTAAAACACGACAACAAGGAGGCATTTGGGAGACATTCCAACCAGATGTCTGAGCCACCTCAACTGGATCTCCCGCTCCATCCTTCACTCACTCCTGAACAAGTCCTCGAGGTACTTAAACTGCTCCACTTGAGGCAGGACATAATTTCATACCCGATGGTGCATTCCACCATTTTCCGACAGAGAACCATGGCCTCGGACTTGAAGGTGCTGATGCTCATCCTGGCCACTTCACACGCAGCTGTGAATCGCTCCGATGAGAGCTATAGGTCCCAACTTAGGACAACAACATCTGCAAAAAGCAGAGATGAGATCCTATGGCCACCAAACCAGAACCCCTCAATGTCTTGGCTGCTTCTAGAAATTCTGTCCATAAAAATTATGAACAGAATCATGACAAAGGACAGCCTTGGCTGACTCCAGCCCTCATTGGAAAAGAATTCCTCCTATTGTTACCAGTGCGGACCAAGCTCTGGTTCAGGTGATACAGAGAGCTAATGGCCCATAGCAATGGGTCCAATATATCGTACTCCCAGAGCACACACCACAAGATAGCCTGAGGGTCATGTTTGAAAGCCTTCTCTAAATGCACAAAACACATGTGGACAGAATGGTCAAACTCCCATGCATCCTTCAGGTTCTTGGAGAGTGTATAGAGCTGGTAGAGTATGGCGTGGCCAGGAAGAAAACCACATTGTTACTCCTGAATCTGAGGTTCAATATCAGTTAAATCATCCTCTCCAGTACACCTGCGTAGACTTTCCTGGGTACGCTGAGGAGTGTGATTCCACGATAATTGGAACACCTCCTCTGGTCCCTCTTTTTAAAAAGGTGAACTACTGCCCTGGTTGTCATGGTGTGGCAGAAGTCCGCCGCCAGATGGCGCTGTTGAGGCGCTCGGTGCCTAATTTCGAGTTCATTTGTTTCAGCTGTTGGTGTTTAGAATGGCTTTATCTAGCCGTGTGTATTCTCATGTTTCTCGTGGGTTAATTTCGTGGCTACACATTGTCTGTTACACTGTGTTTCCTTGCTTTGCTATTCTGTCAGTTTCTTTTATGTTATTCAGTCATTCGGTTTATTTTTCTGTTATTCAGTCTGTGTGCTTCCTCCTTTTAAGGAAGGGTTTCTTAGTTTGTCTTCAATTAAAGACTGTTTTTTTTGTTCCTGCATTTTCTGCCTCCTCTACTGCTGCGTCTGCAAATGGAGCATATTTACACCCAGCAACAACACGGCGCCTGTGCATTTCGTCCGGCACCCCCTGATAGAATGAACCCACCAAACGTTGCTTCAGTGGATTCAGCGCTCACCGAGGAGGAAATGGTCAGATGGCTTAAGAGAGGGAGCGTGAAGCTGGGCACTGCAATAAATGATCTAAGCGCAGCTATGGCGAATCTCGCGGTGGCTATGGCGTGCCTCCCAGCGACGGCTCAACCGCAGCCGGTGCCCAGGTAAGTTTCTCTAGAGTCCTGTTACGCTTTGTTATTCGTCGAGGTGCCCTCGTCCCGCTCGGCTTCGGTAGCGGCATGTCCGCTCTTGTCTGTCACAGGGCTAGCACCCCCGCTCTCATCTATCTTTGGGCCATTGCTCTCATCCTTGTCTGTTTCGGGGCCGGCGCCCCTGATCTCATCTGTCGTGGGACCTTCGGCTCCACGCCCGGTGATTTCGGGGGCGGCGGCTCAGCCCAGGCTGGTTTGGGGTCAGTCGCCCCACGCCCATCCGTTGCCAGGTCAGCGCCCGCATCGTCGCCAGTTTCGGGGCCTGTGCCCGCTCTCATATCTGTCTCGGGGCCATTGCCCTCGTACTCATCCGTCTCGGGACTGGCACCCCTGATCTTATCTGTCGCGGGACCGGCGGCTCCGAGCCTGGCGATTTCGGGGACAGCGGCTCCGCCCCGGGCCGGTTCGAGGTCAGTTGCCCCACGCCCATCCGTTGCCGGGCCTGTGCCTGCGCTCATGTCTGCCTCAGGGCCATTACCCTCGTACTCGTCCGTCTCAGGGTAATTGCCCTCGTGCTCATCCGCCTGGGGTCCATTATCCTCGTGTTCGTCCATGTCGGGGCCGGCACCCCTGTTCTCGTTTGTGGCGGAGCCGAGGACTCCGCGGCCAGTGAGTTCGGGGTCAACGGCTTCGCCACTGTCCGGCTTTGTGCCGGAAAGCTTGCTCCAGGCCGGCTCGGGGTCGGTCCCCCCATGCCCATCTGGCTCGAGGCCCGTGCCCTCGCTGCCGTCTGTCGTCGGACCACCGCCTGCGCCGTCGCCTGTTCCCGAGCCTGTACCCGCGCTCGCGTCTGTCTCAGGGCCAGTTCCCCACGCCTGTCTGTCTCGGGGCCAGTTCCCCCGTGCCCGTCTGTCTCTGGGCTGGTTCCCCCACACCTGTCCATCTCGCGGCCGGCTCCCCACGCCTGTCCATCTCTGGGCCAGTTCCCCCGCGCCCGGCCGTCTCTGGGCCAGTTCCCCCGCGCCCGGCCGTCTCGGGGCCCGTCGTCCCGTGCCTATCCATCTCGGGGCCAGTCGCCCCGCGCTCGTCTGTCTCGGGGCCAGCCCCCCGCGTCTGTCCGTCTTGGGGCCAGTTCCCCTACACCCGTCTGTTACCGGACTAGCGCACGTGTCATTGCCTGTCCACGGGCCTGTGCCCGTGCTCATACCCATCTCGGGCCCATTGTCCTCGTACATGTCCGTCTCAGGGTCATTGCCCTCGTGCTCGTCCGTCTGGGGTCCATTACCCTCGTGCTCATCTATGTCGGGGCCGGCACCCCTGTTCTCATCTGTCGCGGGGGCCGAGGGCTCCACGGTCAGGTGAGTGTGGGGTCGACGGCTTCGCCACGGTCCGGCTTTGTGCCGGAGGTCTCGCTCCGGGCCAGATCGGAGTCGGTCCCCCAGCACCCGTCTGGCTCAAGGCCCGTGCCGTCGCCCGTTCCCGAGCCTGCACCCGCGCTCGCGTCCATCTCTGGGCCAGTTCCCCCACGTCTGTTACCGGGCCAGCACACACGTTGTCGCCCGTCCCCCGGGCCGATGCCCGCACTCATACCCGTCTCGGGCCCATTGTCCTCATTCGTGTCCGTCTCAGGACTAGTGCCCTGGCCCCTGTCTGTAGTCGGGCCATTGCCTGTGCCATCTGCCACCGGGCCATTGCCCGCTCCGTCTGTTGTCGGGTCTATTCCCATGCCGTCCCTCACCGGGTTTACTCCCGCACCGTCCCTCGCCGGGTCTATTCCCGCTCAGTCCGTCGCCGGGCCATTGCCTGCTCAGTCCGTCGCCAGGCCCGTGCCTGCTCAGTCCGTCGCCAGGCCCGTGCCCGCTCAGTCCATTCCCAGGTCCCTGCCTGCGCCGTCCGTTCCTGGGCCATTGCCCGTGCCGTCCTTTGCCGGGTCTATTCCCGTGCCCACCGTTGCCGAGCCATTGCCTGCCCGCTCCATCCTTCACTGGGTCTATTCCCGTGCCGTCTGTTCCCGGGCCATTGCCCGCTCTACCCATCACCAGGTGTATTCCCGCGCCGTTTGTTCCCGGGCCATTGCCTGCTCTGTCCCTCGCTGGGTCTATTCCCGCGCCGTCCATCCCTGGGCCATTGCCCGCTCTGTCCGTCGCCGTGTCCATGCCCACTCAGTCCGTCGCCAGGACTATTCCCGTACCGTCCATCGCCGGGCCACTGCCCACTCCGTCCTTCGCTGATTCTATTCCCGCACCGTCTGTTCCCAGGCCATTGCCCGCTCTGTCCGTCGCCGGGCCTATTCCCGCGCCGTGCGTCCCTGGGCCACTGCCTGTGCTGTCTGTCACTGGGTCAGCGTCCATGCCTCTGCCTGTGCCAGCGGTCAAGCCCGCTCCCTCAATGTTTGTGTCAGCGGTCAAACCCGCCCACTCGTCTGTGCCAGTGGTCAAGCCCGCTCCCTCAGTGTCTGTGCCAGCGGTCAAGCCCGCTCCCTCAGTGCCTGTGCCGGCAGTCAAGCCCGCTCTCTCGTCAAGCCCACTCTCTCATCAGTGCCAGCGGTCAAGCCCGCTCCCTCAGTGTCTGTATCAGCGGTCAAACCCGCCCTCTCGTCTGTGCCAGCGGTCAAGCCCGCTCCCTCAGTGTCTGTGCCAGCGGTCAAGCCAGCTCCCTCAGTGCCTGTGCCAGCGGTCAAGCCCGCTCTCTCGTCAGTGCCAGCAGTCAAGCCCACTCTCTCATCAGTGCCAGTGGTTAAGCCCGCTCCCTCAGTGCCTGTGCCAGCGGTCAAGCCCACTCTCTCATCAGTGCCAGCGGTCAAGCCCGCTCCCTCAGTGCCTGTGCCAGCGGACAAGCCCACTCTCTCGTCTTTGCCAGTGGTCAAGCCCACTCTCTCGTCAGTGCCAGCGGTCAAGCCCACCCTCTCATCAGTGCCAGCGGTCAAGGCTGTCCTCTCGTCAGTGCCAGCCGTCAAGACCGCTCCCTCATCAGTGCCAGCGGTCAAGGCCGCTCCCTCGTCAGTGCCAGCGGTCAAGGCTGCACCCCTGCCGGCACCAGTGGCCCAGCCAGCGCCCTCGTATGGGCTCCAGGGTAAGCCCCGGAAACACCAGCACAGCGTCGTATGGGTTCGTCAGGGCGAGTATGCCCCCAAGCATCGTCAACGGCTCACTGCTGGCGGCTCATCTGGCTGCTCGTCTGGCTGCACATCTGGTTCCTCGTCTGCGGTCTCTAGGCCGTTTTGGTTCAAGTCTGAGCCCAAACCCCCACCCTGACTGTGTGAACTCTAGGTTGGTAGGGTGGTTTGGATATTTTCTTCGTTCTTCTTTAGCCCCTCCATGAACTTCTGAGACTTTTGTGAGGGGTGTGTCTGTAGATAGGGCCTTAAGGGTTCCCCGTAGGGTGAATTTTTACGTTAGAATTTTTTATGCTGGTATGTCTGTGTTCCCTGTTCTTTTTTGTTTGGCCGGTTAGACTGCCAGGTGGCGGTCTTTGAGGGGGGTGTTCTGTCATGGCGTTGGCAAGAGTCTGCCACCAGATGGTGCTGTTGAGGCGCTCGGCGCCTAATTTCGAGTTCATTTTTTCAGCTGTTGGTGTTTAGAAGGGCTTTATCTAGCCCGTGTGTTCTCATGTTTCTCGTGGGTTAATTCCGTGGCTCCACATTGTATGTTACCCTGTGTTTCCTTGCTTTGCTATTCTGTCAGTTACTTTTATGTTATTCAGTCAGTCGGTTTATTTTTCTGTTATTCAGTCTGTGTGCTTCCTCCTTTTGAAGAAAGGTTTCTTAGTTTGTTTGTCTTCAATTAAATACTGTTTTTTTGTTCCTGCATTTTCTGCCTCCTCTACTGCTGCGTCTGCAAATGGAGCATATTCACACCCAGCAACAACACGGCGTCGGTGCGTTTCATCCGGAGCCCTCTGACACCAGTGTGCCAATCCTGAGGTATGGTCCCTGGTGACCATGCAATATTTTAGAGACAAGTCAACCAAGATAGTCCTACAACATCTAGATCCCTGAGGTATTCAGGGCGGATCTCGTCTATCCCCAGAGCGTGACCACCAAGGAGCTTTTTGACTACCTTGGTGACCTCAGCCCCTGCTATGGGTGGAGCCTCACCCAAACGCCCAGGGTCTTCCTCCACAGAGGGCATGATGGTGGGATCGAGAAGGTCCTCGATGTATCCCTTCCACTTCCCAACAAAATCCCCAGATGAGGTGAGCAGCTCCCCACTTCAAATATAAACAGTATTTGTGGAGAACTGCTTCCCCTTGCTTAGGCATTGGATGGTGGTCCAGAACTTTTTTGAGGCCAACCAATGGTCGTTTCTGGCCCTCATTGAACTCCTCCCACATCCAAGATTTTCCATTGGCGTCAGCCCAGGCCACAGCAAGTTTGGCCTGCCATTACCTGTCTGCTACCTCGGGAGTCCCACAGACGAAAAAGACCAAATAGACCTCCTTTTTCAGCTGGAGGATCCGCCTGTCCCCAGGTGTCCACCACCGGATTCAAGGGTTACCGCCATGACCAAGACTTACATTATTACACTTTGACTGTTACATTGTAATGACTCGTACACAGTAATGGCTGTTACACAATAATGACTTACACTGTAATGGGTGTTACTTTGTTACACTATAAGGACCATTGCACTATTTATTGTTAAACTGTTGCAGTATGACTGTTACATTATTACACTATTACTGTTACACTGTAATGACTGTTTGTTACTTCATAATGAATGGTATATTGTTACACAATAATGACTGTGACACTATAATGGCCAGTACACTGTTATTCGATGACTTACATGACCGGTACAGTGCTACAGTAATGACTGTTTCACTGTAATAACCGTTACACTGTAATGACTGTCACGCTGTTACACTATAATTGTTACACTCATGACTGTCAAACTATGATGACTGTTCAACTGTAATGACTGTCTGTAACGACAGTTGCATTATAATGATTTACACTGTCATGGATGTTGCCTTATAATTGTTACAGTGTAACAGTAATGACTGCTACACTGTGATCACTTTTACACAATAATGATTTTTATATTGTAGTGACTGTTAATTTATAATAACTGTTACACTGTAGTGACTGTTATACTGTTACACTATAAAGAATGTACCACTATAACTACTGTTATGATGTCAGTTGCACTATACAGACAGTTACACTGCAGTCCCCAACCTTTTTTACGCCATGGACCGGCTTCATGTAAAACAATGTTTTCATGGACTGGTATAGAAAAAACTAAAAACAAAGTAAAAGTACAATTCATGATCCCAATAAATTAGTGGGATACTTTCCAAAGACATTTTTTTTAGTTTTTTTCTCGTGTAGTGGCTGTGTACTCTCTCTTATGCTGTGTATTAGTGATGAGAAAAACCGTCTCCTTGTTGGCACTTGCCATTTATTGTTTGATCTGGCGAAGGAATATCCACAGAGTCAGCCTCGGTTTCATACACTCACATATGCACTCACACTGAGAATATAAAATTAAAAATATATGCGCGTTAATTAACCTGACACGTCTTGTGTCTATCACGTTACAAACAATCAGTTAGAAATACGAAAGGATGTGCTCAACCAATAAGGAACTTACATTTTACAAAAGATAAAACAAAAACATATTTTTATATAAAATTAAGGTAAATAATTACATTTAATTACGGAGCTGATAACATGTACACCAACCAGGAAAACACTACAAAACTAGCTATACACAGGAGTGTGTTCAGTAAAGATGAAATAGATCAGTTTCAGCAGTTTCGCCATCAGTAATAAAATAAAGCAGTGTGAGTGATGGCAAATGGAATCACACGTTTTATACTTAAGCTCTGTTACACCAGGTTGTGGGTTTATTTTTGATGTACGGCGCCAGGTGACCGAGACGAGCGGTTTTCAAAATAAAAGATCTTTCAGACCCACGATAATTACGAAAATAGTTTTTTTTTTTTTTCGTTCTTTGTGACAGCCCAGTATCTGTCTGCAGCCTGATGGTTGGGGACCTCTGACATAGACCACAGGCTGTCATATTGTTAGCAGTCTACTACTACTTTTCTTTCGGCTTCTCCCTTCAGGGGTCGCCACAGCGACACATCTGTTTCCATCCATCCCTGTCCTCCGCGTCCTCTTGTCTCACACCAACTAACTTCATGTCATCTTTCATTAAAGATGCGAATCAACCGTTAGCAGGATTACACCATAAAAGTAGGAGTTTACCAGGTACAAAAGAGTTTAAACATTTTCTACAACTCCTACACATCCCTAATGAGCAAGATGGTGGCAAGGAAAAACTCCCTCAGTTGACGTGAGGAGCCAGGCCCAAACGAGAAACCCATCCTAACTTGAGTCAAACCATAAAGATACCTCTCGTCAGTGCCGTCGGTCAAGGCCGCCCTCTCGTCAGTGCCAGCAGTCAAGGCCGCCCTCTCGTCAGTGGCAGCGGTCAAGGCCGCCCTGTCGTCAGTGCCAGCGGTCAAGGCCGCCCCCTCTTCGGCAACGGTGGTCCAGCCAGTGCACTCCTATGGGCGCCAGGGTAAGCCCCTGAAACGCCAGCGCAGCGTCGTATGGGTTCGTTGGGGCGAGTCTGCCCCCAAGCGTCGTCAATGGCTCGTTGCGGGTTGCTCGCCTGGCTGCTCATCTGGTCATACGTCAGGCTCGACTGTGGATTCCAGGCCGTTATGGTTCGCGCCTGAGCCCGAACCCCCACCCTTACTGTGTGACTCTAGGGGGGGTTGGACGGTTTGAACCTTTTTTCCCTCATTCCTCTTTTGCCCCTCCACGAACTATCTGAGACTTTTGGGAGGGGTGTGTCTGTTTGGCGGGTCTATAAGGGTTTCCCCGTTTGGTGAACATTTTGGTTATTCTCTTGTATGTTGGTATGTCTGTGTTTCCTTTTTATCGTTTGGCCAGTTAGACCGCCAGGTGACGGTCTTTGAGGGGCGGTACTGTCATGATCTGGCAAGATCCCGCTGTCAGAGGGTGCTGCTGAGGCGCTCGGCTTGGCCGGGAGCGTTACCCCTTCCCTCACAGTGATATTTTGAGTTTCATTTCTTTCAGCTGTGTGCGGTTAGAAGGAATATATAAATATAGCCTTGTTTTCTCATGTTTTTGTGGGTTCATTTCGTGGGTTCGTTGCTACACCTTGCCATACTTTTGAGTTACTCTGTATTTTCTTATTTGCTACTCTGTCAGTTTATTTTTGTTATGCAGTCAGTCAGTCGGTTTGTTTAATGTTTATCCAGTCAGTCGGTTTGTTTATTTTTGGTTTTCAGTCTGTCAGTCTGAGAGCTGCCCCTGTTAAGAAGGGTACTCAGTTTGTCTTTTAATAAAGACCTTTTTTCCCCGCAACATTTGCCTCCTCTCCTACCTGCTCTCTGCGCATGAAGCATTTCACTAATCACCATCACCGTGACATTGGCACATGTAGCCCAGCGCCTGATAGATCTCCATCAGCAGGAGTGAGGGACTTCCAAGATGAAAACTTCAGCCAGCATCAGCACACCAGGACAGACCACAGGACTTGGACAGCAGAAGGATCCGGATCACCGACATCCCAGGAGAAGAATGTGTACCTTAGCAGAAACACAGAGAGAGAGAGAGAGAGAGAAGGGGGGAGGGAGGGAGAGGGAGAGAGAGAGGTTGTTCAATATACTCATAATAGTGTAATGGAAATAGAAGAGTTTATTATTGCTAAGTGCAAGCAGGGAGTCTACCATGACTGGCTATGCCAGCATAGCTAAAAGAGAGAACCATGAGAAAGGCAGACATGTGACAAAGTGCACCCTGTGACGTTGGGCAGTCAACTACTCCACTGTCATGAACCTGGGTGCGCATGTAGAGTGAGGGAGCGACAGCATCCCAATATTACAGTTTACCAGAACTCTCTATGCCTGAGAAACTCCAGATCTGCTCCTTTATCTAATAAAAGGATATTAATATAATGCTTGACTAAACAAGTAATTTTTCAACCTTGTCTTAAAAACAGAGACTGTGACTGAGTCCCGGACATTGACTGGAAGGTTATTCCATAAATGTGAGGCTTTGTAAGAGAAAGCTCTACCCCCTGCAGTAGTCTTCTATTAGTTGAGGTATCACTAAGCATCCTGCACCTTTGATTTAAGTGGGTATGCTGGATCATAAATGACAAGGCGCTCACTAAGATAATGTGGCGTGAGACCATTAAGTGCCTAATAGGTTAAAAGTAGTATTTTATATCCAATTCAAAATATAATTGGAAACTAGTGCAGTGTAAATAAGATAGGGGTGATATGCTCCTATCTTCTAGTTCTAGTAAGGACTCTTGCTGCTGCATTCTGGACTAACTGGAGCTTGTTTATGCACCTATTAGAACATCCAGACAGTAACGCATTCATCATCCATTTTCCAAACCGCTTATTCCTAATTAGGGTCACGGGGAGGCTGGCGTCCATCTCAGCCGACTCCAGGCGAGGGCAGAGTACACCCTGGACAGCTCGCCAGGTCATCGCAGGGCAGAAACACGCTGACGGTGATGCAGCCTACTCTTGACGAACATCAACAATGGTTCTTTTACATGCCTCTCACCATAGACAGTGAGAGACATGGCCTGCATTTGGTAACCCAGTTAGCTGCACTAGGAGGACAGCGGTGACAACTGTTGACAGTGGTGCTTGAACCCCCAACCCTGGGATCAGTAATCCAGCACCTTACCACCAGGCCACCGCTGCCCGTAATGCATTACAATAATCTAATTTCGAAGTAACAAAAGCATGACCAAGTTTTTCTGCATCATGCAGTGACATCATATTTCTAACTTTAGCCATATTCTGTCAGGAACCAGAAAAACACAGTCACAGTCCAGGACTCAATTGCACGACTCGTTTATTAATGACAAGAAAAATCT
>JAQNCB010000001.1:66795115-66807597 GCA_030068295.1 Euristhmus nudiceps
GTCGGTAGTGAGCTTGTGGCCTTTCCCTTAACATTTTCACTATTAAACAGGGAAAAAGTTAAGGGAAAGGCCGCAAGTTCACTACCGACTCCGGTTTGGGACTCGGTTCTGAAATCTCACGAGCTGACTGGTCGAGACGAATTTCCAGGCATTCAATGACAGAAGAGGCGGAAGTGAGTAGATCCTAAATAAAATTACGTTAAAAGTTCTCAAAATCCACAATTTTTACACTTTATTTACATCTATGTACAATTACACATATGTATTTTACATCTTATTACTCGCTTTTGAGCTATCCTTAAAAAGGCTCACCCATAAACACATGTTTATACTAATCAGTGCTGAAAAATTTGAAGCTGGGACCATTTGTCAACATGTGGTTTTTGTAGTGTAAAAATTTCTCAATTTTGAAAAAAATATATTTTGATGGGTCATTGTTGCTTAAATTTACATGGATGAAATGGCTTTTCACTGTATAGACATGTTAAAATTAATCAGGATTGATAAAGCGTACAGCACTCAGTTTTAAGTTGTTATCCTGCAGCAGGGCTCCGAAGTTATTGCATATTTAAAAGGAAAAAAATTGCCTCAGATAGAATGCTTTAATTATAAATTATATCATACTATAATGATTATAAAAATTATAAAATATAAAAGAATTATAAAAAATTGGCTAGGATAGGATGCTTTATACCCAAGCAAGGAAAACAGGTTGGTCTGTTTTGACCTCAAAAATGAAAAATTCAGCAATATTTGGGCTAGAACAAGGCCTGTGTTGATAAAAGAATGCTTAGACTATTTAGCTAGAACTACATTCATTAATTTTTTTTCTAAGTTTTCTGAGATAGTGCCCCAAGAAAATCGGTTAATTCTGGTTGATTTTCCACTGAATGGCCAAGCTGGGTGTATAAAACTGATTTATACAAGTCATATAAACATGTAAGTGCTGAGCTTATCCTAGATGCACCAATTGTCCACTAGGGGGCATAAAATAAGGCTTTTGCCAGAAGGTTAATTCTAAAAGTGTTTTTCTCAAAGTCTCAAATGTACAATTGCACAAAAACAGTTTAGAACTACAAGTTAAAAAATTTTATTAACCTCAAACTTAAAGGATTTACTTCCTTGATAGCACTTTTTGTTTAATGCAAGTTACAACTTGTAACTGAATTAAATATTTGTATTTGACTCATGTTTAAGCTCTATTTAAATTTATTAGTCATTGAGGTCATGTTCATTTGTTGTTATATTAAAGTAAAAGTATCAATAAATTGCTACCATTATTTTGAGATATTTGTGCTTATTTCAGAGCTGAGACTGGAATCAGAATAAACATTAATGTTGGGAGAGATTGACATGCACAGCAGGGTCATTGTTACTGTGTGTGCAATGATCTGGGGTTTGAGCTTCCAAGAATTAAAAATATTCCTAATTTTGATATACTGTATTTATCTCACAATGAAAATTATTGCCTCAGCATTTAATTCATCCAAAACGAGTGCACACTCAGAGCAGTGGGATGCCACATGCATCAGGGGTGCCCGGAGAGCAGTTGGGGGTTCGGTGCTAGGTACTAGTTGTTAGGTGCTCAAGGGTACTTCAGCCATGAATGTGTAGGAAGGGAAGGTGGCGCTCCCACCACCACCACCACATATTTTTCTAGCTGGCTCATGATTCAAACCAGCGACCTCTCTCAGTCCCAAAGCCGTTTCTCTTACCATTAGGCTATGGCTGCCCCATAGTTCTATTGTAATTCAAATTGCAGAGACCTCAGAAGTTATGGTAGATTTATTCCACTCAATTAAACTAGAAGCACTGGTTTCACCTAAACGGGAGAGGAGCTTCATGCAAAGGCAAATTACCCCGGTGTCTTGTTCATGTAAACATTCGATGAAACATACCTTTAAAAATAACTGTAGATCTTTGTTATGATGCTCATTATGTCTACTAGTTTTAGTAAAGAAAAGAAAAAAACACCAATGCTACATAACTAAATGGTATTCCTGGTCTTAATAGAAAAGTGTCAATGTTTAAGATTTTGTTTAATATAAATTTGATCATCTAGTTCACCATGAGGGTCAGTGTAGATATTCTCAGCTCAGCGGGGGTCAGTCTAAATATTCATTACCAAGGACATGCCCTTGATCTTAGTTCATCAGTACGTTTCATCTACAGTTATAAAGGATTAAAGGGTTCACCCTCTGATACCTAGGAACTTGACCATGCAACTCAATATAACTTGTACATCATAACTAACAGTAGGATTATCCACATCATCAGTGATATCAGAATTTCAGACATTAAAGAGGAATACATTGTTCATTCATCAGTCTGGGTGCAATAGGACCCACAGTTCTATGTAATTACCAGATTGGAATATTCCCCGGCACAAAGGAGATGACATTAAGGGAGCAGCTCTTTCTTGAATCTGGGCTTACTGAACTGACTGAAGTTGTAAATGATGGCTGACCTCTCCATTAACATTAAAACTCTGGTGTTCTTCCTTTTGCTCCGATACATGCTACAGTACCTCCAGATATAGTTCTCTATAAACCTTTTTTTATTAAATTACACTGCTATGCAGGGGGGACACATCTGTATGTTTTATCACTCACTGATTTGTGACAGTGGTCAGTATTAGAGGGAAAAAAATGAGATGGTTTACCCATTTGTTCATATTTCACTCCATGGCAATGAGTATAAGGTGAATAGACAGCAGCCATGTCTCCCAAAATTTACAAACAGGAAGCTAAAGGAAAACAATACGTTGGTAGAAGGATTTTTGCTGCAGAACCAAAATGTTTGGAGTTACCTCTGATGCAACTCCTCCCTACTTGAGCAGGTCGGGAACAATAGCGGATTATTAGTGCTTCAAGATGAATAATGAGTCTTATGTCAGGTTTACTGTTCCACCTTGTAGGTGGGTGGTTATAATAAATTAACCAGATACAGACTCCACACACAGGACTTTAGGTTCTGACTATTAAAGTAGGAGGGGCAAACTAGACAAAACCTTATTTAAAAAAAATGTCTAACTTGGGTTCAGAAAAACACAAAACAAATCCAAACAAAGCTTAAAATGTATAGTATTAGTATAGGATTTATAGATAATAAATCTCCTTAAACACCTAATCGATATTTTAAAAACTGCAGTGAAATCTTCTGTCATGATCACACAGAGATGCAGCAAATCCTTTTGTTTTCAGCTATTTATTTTCATTACTTGAGAGCGTTAAGGTTATAATCCAAACAAGTTTTCTGTTAGGAAATGAATTATCAAAATGTAGTTTTAAAAAAAGTGTATAGTCAGCAGTACATATATATATATATATATATAACGCATGAAAAGAGGGAAAACAAAAAGCAAGGTCAAAGAAACAAAAATGGAGAGCCTTCCCAAATCAAAGCACCTAATTTTTTTAATAAGTATAACAGCTTTTTTTCTTCCTCACCAAATTTCAGGTTATAGGAACATATATTTATATACACACAATTTTATCTGTGCTCTTTTATATCATGGACTTGGTAATACCAGTGCTTCCTGGTGATTAAAAGATGAAAGGCAAAATGCAATTAAATTAAAACAAAACAAAACCTGTTAAATACAAAGGATGGGGCAGGGAGGTGCTCAAGTTTTTGCAATGTTAAAAAAAAATATCCCATAGAAGTGTGAAACAGAGGCACATCCATGTTTTTCTTTTTCCCGGGGAAACGACTGTCACGAGGACGGAGTAACGATACACTCAAACGGGAGAAACACACATTACAGCTCCCCGTCTTCTGTACAAGGGAAAGGGGGTGATCTGAGACACAGCCCAATCACATTAAAAGCATAAAACCCAGGAGAGAACTGTGATTATTCAGAACAAATGTTCTTTAGGAGTCCCGGCGTCCATGACTTGAGTCTGTCGCACACTGAAAACAAAATAAAAATAAACGCAGAGAGGAGTGGGAGGGAGATTTCCTAAAAACTAGCATTAATAGGCGTTAATATAAATAAAAACGCATACTACAGTGATGTTTCATTTTATAAAAAAAAAAAAAAAAAAAAAAAAGTGTTCCTGTAAATAATACAGAATATCAGAAGTACGATACAATACAAGGTAAAACCAAAATGCCAGTACAAGCCTATCAATATACACGGGTTTGCCTTTTTTTTTTTTTTAAATTTTTTAAATTCTTTCCAAAAAGCACAACCTATCATTTTCTATACACTAGCTATTTAGGTGCTGCTTTTTCTTTTTTTCCTTTTTAAACAAGGGTTCTTTAAAATTACAATGTGCAACAGAAAGCAAATCGCAATTCTGTCATCGGTACAATGATAATATTTAATAATAGTTATAATTAATAATAATAATAATAATAATAATGTTTGAAGCTCGTTACACACAAGTTAGAAAAAAAAACTGGAACATCAGAAGGGAGAAATGAAAATGACACCCTTGAGTGTTTCTACACAACATAGCGAATGCAGTCAGTTTTCAAACGTGACACGGTCAGATCTAAAACCTACACATATATCAATAATAGAATGTGTATTTTATACATGTTTATTTCCCAGGAAGAGAACTGAGTGAATTTTGATGTAATACAGAATTACTGGTGACCTTGTCAGAGGTGAGACTTCAATGAAGAATATTTCTAAACTGTATCATCAATATTTGTATGATTAGGAGACCTAACCTAAATCGCTACGATGTCATCAGAACCGGATTTGACCTGAATGAACACTTACAAACCAGTTTAGACTGTGCTGTGTGTTTAAATCGACAGCGTCACTGCAGACTTTACACTCGGTGAAGGACATGTACCGATGACCTGTTAAGAATTTTTCCCAAACAAAAAAAAAAAAAAAGAAAGAAAGAAAAAATAAAATAAAAACTATTACACGAGTACAATTTCTCTCTTGCACCAAATCCATGATCATAAGAATTTTATTTATGCTCTTTTTTTCTGAAGTGGATTTTGCATACACTTTCCTTTGGTCTATACTGTACTCTGTAATACTGTAAAATAAACCAGAAATGATTATTGATTATCGGTACATATCCACTCATCTTTCTGTAAAGACCTGGAGCAATCGCATCAGGTTTTTAAAAACCAGGTGAGGCGAAGTCCTCTAGATGGACACAGGTGACAAAATAAAACAACCTTCACTTCTGCTTGAAACCTAAACAACCTGCTCATCTGAAAAAATTACCCACTCCCTCCCCCCATTCACTCACAGCTACGGCGTCTAGAAATGACTTTTTTGGCACCTCCACAAACCTTGTCACTATTACACTCTGTTAACAAGGTCCTGCTCCACTGATGTGTGTTACATAGGATATTGTACTACATAAAAGGTCCCGTTGGCATGGACAAGAAATTCGATGTGCCCATGGGGGCACTGCTGTTATGGGACCAGTGGACTTTTTGGTGGTGCCGCAGGTTTGACTTGCTAGAGAACCGTTTGTCGCACTGCTGGCAAGAGAAAGGTTTTTCCTTTGTGTGAATGCGACGGTGGCACACGAGCTGTGTCGAAACGCGGAAGGATTTCCCGCAGTCGGAGCACTGATACCGCTTCGGCTCGGTGTGTATACGGCGGTGGTTTTTGTATGCCATCAGGTTGGAGAATTCTTTCTGACAGGGACTGCAGTAGTAGGTGCCAGACTTATGGCTGTTTTTGTGATTGAGCAGGGAGCTGGCGTGGCGGTACCCACGCCCGCACTGATCGCAAACGTGTGGCTTGCGGCTGGTGTCTGCACGGCTGCGCTGAGGCGGATTCTGATGACAGGCCTGCATCAGGGTCAGGTCGAGCCCAGAACTCCACCCAAGGTCGGAACTGCTGCCAGAGGAACCTCCTTGTGGGTTCTGCTGGTGGGAGTAGTGCGAAGATTTCTGGGCTCGTCCATGATGCATCTGCAGGTGTGTTCTGAAGCTGGTCTGACTTGGAAATGTGCGATTGCACTGCGTGCACGTAAATTCACGCTCTTTCTGGTGGAGCCGGCGGTGGTTCTGAAGCTGAGAGAAAGCACGGAAAGCCTTGCCACACTCCGCGCAGCGGTGCCGCCGTAATTCTGAATGGATTCGACGGTGATTTTTCAGAGCGAGCAGGTTGGGGTAGGTCTTGAGGCACACAGCACAGGTATAGATACCAACAGTGTGGGTGTTTTTGTGGTTCAACAGAGAACTTGCGTGACGGTATGAACGGCCACACTGCTCACATCTGTGAAGAAAAGAAGAAACTTCCATAAATCCTGTGCTACAACTCAAAAAAGATTATTTTATTAGTGTTAAGTTAATCTGTATGAAAAATAACCTGACAGTGCAAGCTGACTTGTGTATTTACAGGTATATGATCTTTAATCCAGCTGCCAAAAATATATTTTTTTAAATTAGACAACTGCACAATTTTGTAGATTTAATTCCTAATTTACAATAATTGTATCAACAAAGCACAGGCAAGGAGGACACCAAGCTGATCATAACCATCTGATGAGACAGACCACCAATGTGTTTTTAAAGCATTTTGGTGTTAGTAAGACATGCGTTAATAGGTGTATTGATAAGAGATTTCGAGCATAAAATATGGTTGTTCTAGTTGGCAAAACACCACGTGTACTGTATAGAAGTCCCATGACAGGGTCGGTTAGTCACTGACAGGCTGAATGGGACCACCACAAGTTCATTACTCATGTCTCGGGAGACTCAGATTCTGGTAAAATTGTTTTAACTCCCAAAATTAACAGTGTATAAACATGTTTTAAAATGGCAATAACAAAGAGCAGTAAGGAATATCTTTACTGTAACACAAGACAAGAACCATCATCCAATTATTCAGCATACAGATTAAAATCATGGCAGCCTAATGTTCTAAAGCATAATGCTAACTGAAAGTAAAGGGGTGGTGGGGTAACTTATCTGGTCTCCACTAATCAAACTGTCCAAACTTCAGAAAAATCCGAATTCCGGCACACGAATGGTCCCGAGGAAGCCGGATTGGAGATCATATACCTGTAATAGACACGTAGAGACCCGTGTGATCTTTACTAAGTTCACTTCAGAAATCAACGAACAACTAGACGTAAAAACTCACGTGAACCGGCACTCTTCCGCCCCTTCTCTCGAAGTGCTTGAAGTGTCCTTCCTTCCATACTCGTTGCCTACCTGGTTGTCCCCGCAGCGGTGTCTGGCGAGCCCAGATCGCCCCTGGAAGCTCTTCCCACAGGTGGGGCATCCGAATCGGGCGTGTCCTTCCTCATGAACCCTCTGATGGTTGCGCAGAAACCGGGCCAATCGGAAGGCTTTCCCGCAGGTGGAGCAGATGTGTCTCTTCTTCTGCGTGTGGATGCGCATGTGGTTGCGCAGTGCCATGTAGTTGGTGTAGGGCTTGTCACAGTAGGAGCAGCTGAAGTTGCCTGTCTTGTGTGTATTCTTATGGTTCAGAAGGCTGCTGGCATGCTTGTATGAGCAGCCACAGAGGTCGCAGGAGAAAGGTCGTTCGTCCCGTTCTGGGGACCCCAGGTCCCCTGGCTCCATGAGGGAGGCGGATGAGGAAGGAAGCTGGGCGCTGCAGTTATGTGAAGCAAGGTCGGAAGAGGATCGAAAGCATTCGGAGCATCCATTACACTCATAGCTTGGCGGAGGTGCCATTGACTGCTGCATACTCGGACCGGGAAGGTCTTTACAAAGCTGGTTGGTAGTGTGAGTTTCAAGCTGCCTCTGGTTCCTAAACCCACGGCCACATTCTTGGCATGTGTATTTCTTGAGAGCAAAATGCATACGCAAGTGGTTCTTCATAGCCAGACGGTTGGGGTAGGTGGAGTTGCAAACATTGCAATGGTACTCGCCAATCTTGTGCAAATTCTTGTGATTGGCTAGACTACCAGCATGACGGTAAGTGCGGCCGCATTGATCACAGGCAAAAGGACGCCGTCCACTTCCGTCGTCCACTTGCTGGGTCCTCGCACCCGCGTACGGCTTCTTAAAACCTTGTGGCTGGCCATAATTGGCCATCATCTGGGAAGGGTTCTGCATTTTTGGATCCCCCATTCTCATTGGCTGCATCTGTGAGGGTCCCCCCTCATATCGAGATCCGTTATGCTGGTTCATGCTTTGGATGCGCTGATCTCGACCCCCTGTTTTGGCTCGGTGTTCTTCGTGCAGACGAAGATGGTTTATCAATTGTTTTTGGATCTTGAATGCTTTTCCACACTCTTCGCACTTGTGCCTGCAAGACACAAAAATACACACAAAACCAAACATGGTGAGAGAAGAGCCATGCCTAAACACGCAGTATAAAAACAAAGCAATGTAGCACATAGAAAGGGTATCTTACAAATACAGAAATGACTACACAAAAGATCAAATGGGACAGATGTTAAATAATACATATTGTGTGCGTGTGTGCGCGCGTGTGTGGGTGTGTGTGTGTGTGTGTGTGTGTGTGTGTGTGCGTGCATGGTCATATGCATGTGAGAAAGAGAAAGAGAGCGAGTGAGTATTGCCCTGATCTTTTTTGAATGGAATGGGCTGTAAACATTTCCCTAATTCACAATTGGATTGAAATAGTATTTTTTTTGTTTCAGTGATGACCTGGATAATCACAAGTGGGGAACTCAATACATACACAGTCAAAGTATGCAAAGAGAACTACACAGTTAGAGTATAATAGGGCACATGCAATGCTGGCTAACCTCTTTAAGTCAAAATGAGTCCTCTGGTGGTTCTTGAGGGCCAGCAGGTTGTAGTAGCGTTTTTGGCAGACAAGGCAGCGGAAGACCCCAGTCTTGTGCGATTTCTTGTGGTTGAGAAGTGAGCAAGGATGCCTGTAACCTCTCCCGCACTGGTCGCACCTATGTGGCCGATCGTCCGAGCCAGACAATTGCCGGTGGCCCACAGCACTGCTGCTGGTCCCAGCACCACCACTCATCCCTTTACCTCTGTTCAAGTCTTTGCTCAGCACTCCGCCTCTCCCCTTGCCTGGGCACAGGTGAGTGATCAGGTGATGGCGATCTGCAAAGAACATGCCACAGTCAACGCAAATGTGGTTCCTTCCATCCATTTTGCCATTAGCACTAGAGCTGCCGCCCCCCAAGCCCTGTCCAGAGCCACCCGGTTGAGGAGGTCCGTGGACCAATTGGTGATTAAGAAGGTCGTGTTTTTTACTGAAAGTCTGGCCACATATACTACAAACCAGCAGACTGGCTTGACTACCCTCTTGCCGCCTTCTCCACTCTTGTTCACCTACTGGTGAAAGGGAGGAGGAAGGTCCGGCACCGTGGTTCATGCCATGGCTGCGTAAGTGGCTACGAAGGGCCCGAAGACTTGCATAATGGTTACCACAGACTGTGCACTGGTAGATCTCATCATCTTTATCTTCGAGTCGTTTAGATTGGCCTCCTTGACTTCCTCCATACTGCTCTTGTCCACGCCGTTGGCGGTTGTTTTCTTTGAGATTTGCGTTACTTGCTGGTAAAGTAGAACCACTTGAACTGTGAAAGCCCATGTTTCCCATGTAGCCATTGGACATACTGCCTTGTTCAGCACACAGGTTTCGATCTGATTGCCGACTGTTTTGTGGGTGGCCAGAGTTTCCCTGAGCCAGTGGACCATCAAACCGGTCATGGAACTCCAGTGAATCAAGGCCACTGCTATGACCACTTTCTGAAACGAAATGGGCTGCATCACTGAGGTTACCAATGGTTGTCGTGCCATTCTCCTGATCCTGAGAATGTACAAAGCCTTGTTGGGAATCCAGGGTTGTCATGGGCTCGGAAGATAGCCAGTCACCTTCTGAGTTCATACCCTGAGAGTTTGGGCGGGATTTATGACTGCGGAGGTGGCTGTGAAGAGCTGCAAGGTGAGGATACTCTTTACAGCAAATGGTGCACTGGTACTGCCCTGTTTGATGACAGCGCTTGTGATTAACAAGGCTCCCCGCATGCCGATAACTTTTTCCACACTCTTGACATTTGAACCTGCGGTCTGCATCATCAATGGATGAGGATTGCTGCTGGGATCGGGATTCCCCACTGGGTGAGGACACAGATGACTGGGAGTTGGAGCCCAGGCCATCTGAATTTAGAATAGAGGATCCGACTTGTGTGTGTGGTGGGGGGTGAGATTCATGGGTTAAGTAATGCAGTTTGAGACTTTCCACATCGGAATGTCCAGTCCCACAGTATGCACATGAATAAATGGGATTGTTCACAGGAGGACCTAGCATCTGATCATAACGTTTGTCAGGTAAAGGGGGAAGTGGAAGAGGGTCGCCAAGAGCTGGGGTGTACGGATTGACTGCTGGGGAACGGACTGTGCTGAGATTGTGTGTCACTATTCCTGGGAAACTACGCGTCAGCCCCAGCGATGACGATGCAGCATTATGCAACAGGATATGCTCCTGAAAGTCACTCTTATTGGGTAAAGACATCTGGCACAGGTGGCAAAAGCAGGCTGCCATGTCGTCATTTTGGGGGGCAGGGGGGCGATGTCCAGACGACACCTCGGGAACAAGGCTTCCCATGGACATTCCAGGAGGCTTGAACTTGGAATGGGTGCGCTCATGGGCCCCGAGCGCTGCCAGATTGCTGAACTGCTTGTAACAGACAGAACACTTGTAAGTGCCTTCCTGATGAGACTTCTTGTGGTTGACCAAGCTGCCATGGTGTCGGTAGGTCCTGTCACACTGGTCACACTTGAACGGTCTGTCCCAGGCATCTTCAGAACCTGGAGACTTCTGCTTGTCGTGGTCCGCCATCATGCTGCCGCCGCTGTTCAGGTGGCTCCGGTAACCTGTGTCAGAAAGATCTTGTGCTAAGCCATAATTCCTATCTTCATCAACACCATCCTCATTCTCCTCTTCAGCTTGTGCACTAGGAGACAAAGTATGAATGCGGAGATGGTTCTTCAGAGCTATTGCATTGGGCAGTGTTCTGGTACACACTGGGCACTGGAATGAACCCAGCTCGTGGGACTTTTTGTGCGACGCCAAGCTACTGGCATGCTTGAAAATTCGTCCACACTGTTCACATTCAAATCTGCCAATCGCTTCTTGGTGATAGTGGGCTTTCATATGCTCCAGAAGGCTAGGTGTACTTGGGCATATCATGTCGCATTCTTTGCAAGGAAAACCCTTGGCACGATTCATATCATGCATAGCCATGATGAGAAAATTGAAATGGAAGGGGAAATGTCCACATAAAATGATCCTCGAACATAGAAGAAAGGGGGCAATGTGTGATGCTCAGCTCTCTGCTTCTGTGGTATCAGCCATTTTACCTGGGAGGCAGATTTTTCGCTCCAGTCAGCCTTTCAAATCCACTCGGATCCCGGCGGTTCAGAGAGCGTCTGGACAGATACAGGGCGCCAGATGGGGGAGACTACGAAGACACAAAAGAAAAAAAAAAAAGAGACATAAAAAAATTCTAAGGAGTTTACCCATGCCCACAAGCAGATGTCAAAAATATGAAGAGTCAGATCACCATGGAGAAATGAAGGACTTGGAATAATTCAACTAATCCACGATATTTAATCTAGGTTTAAAATCTCACTTATATTGCATCGAATAAGCTCTTTCTCTTGAGAACATTCAATGAGCTAAAAAAAAAAAAAAAAAAAAAAAAAAAAGTGCAATTCTGACAGAATAATGACATCACAGCATACCAAGCTGGCTATAAAATGTAATTAATACCCAAAGAAGTTGATTACTGACTCACTTATAGTTAATTGAGTTAAGGAACTGGATATATCGGATAAAAATGGACATACAGGAATACACTGAACGCAAACGGTCTGGGCACTTCATTCAGCTCCCTATTGAATTTGAAGACTTTGTGTAGATTCAGAGTCTGATAGGCGTTAAAAAGTGCACAGTGACAATTGAAACCAAATCCAGTCGGCCTGCCAGGTCTGTCGTATACTGGATCAGATTCCACAATCCAGCTTGTGGTGGTCTGAAAGGAAATTTGGACCATCATGATAGTATAGGGGTGCAGGTGAATTATGCCCAAAAAAAGAAAAATAAAGAAGGGCTCAGTTTCTTCTACTACAGATTCAAGAACATGAATTGCCGTATTTTCCGAACTATGTGTCACTCCGAAGTACAAGTCGAATCATCAAAAAATGGCACAATAAAGAAAAAAAAAAACATATACAAGTCGTACTGGAGTATAGGTCACATTTTGGGGGCAGTGTTGTTTAAATGATTTTGTTAACGCACCTTTTTTTTTGGATGACGACAACGTGATGACGCACTAAAAAGGGACCTATGGCGACTAAAACATGATGTGACGAGACAAGGCGTAACGAAAATGTTGGTGTGTGAGACACTCACAGTGCGCCTCTGCGCCCAACATAGAGAGGGCAGGAAAAAAGGCTCACCATGACACACAGTTACACACAGGAACATATAATTCCACTGAAACGTTAGACTGTCGGCTCAAACATGTTAAAACAGACTCTTCATTTCAATTTAAACTCTACAGTTTATGATATGCTTTATA
>JAQNCB010000001.1:66896375-66906414 GCA_030068295.1 Euristhmus nudiceps
AGACAGTGAGAGACATGGCCTGCATTTGGTAACCCAGTTAGCTACACTGGGGGGACAGCAGTGACAACTGCTGACAGTGGGGCTTGAACCCCCAACCCTGGGATCAGCAATACAGCACCTTACCACCAGGCCACTGCTGCCCTATATCTATTTAATTGATTACAATAATGGTTAGTTTTTAGTGTTTGTGCTAGGAAGCTCCCACCATGCTGAGCTGTGACTGAAGCTCGATTTGCAGACTCTGAAGCGTGCGTTTGATTTCTGTGATTTCAGATCTAGATGTCTGAAGTGTTTCTGCACTGATGGTGACCTCTTTATTCAGTGCTTCAGACTGTGGAGATAATAATCACAAAAGTAAAAAAAAAACACTCTTCGAAAGATTCACTTCAAAACACTGAGAACTTTAACATGGTTCAGTTCACTCACTTTGGTCTGGTACCACGCCTCAATTTCCTTGCGGTTTTTAGCAGCCACAGCTTCGTAATACTCACGAATTCCAGCCAAGACAGCATTCAAATCTTCTTGTGGTGCAGTATCGACCTCAACATTCACCTGTCCACCCATCTGAGAGCGCACTGCCAGGAGGTCCTACAGGAACATGGAGAAGACATGAGCTACATTTAGCACTCTCTCCTAAAAGAGACACTAAACTGATGGAACTAATCAGGGATTGGTTGGTATGCCTCACCTCCTCATGGTTCTTCTTCAGATAGCTCAGCTCATCCTTATAACCCTCGATCCGCATCTCAAGATCCGATCTGGCTAATGTCAAAACATCGAGAACTTTTCTCAGCCCAGCAATGTCTGCCTCAACTGACTGCCTCATGGCCAGCTCATTTTCATACCTGTCACAGTTAAAACACTGTTTTATAAACAAATACTCATGCTTCTGTAACCATCCAAGGGTACATTTATTTTAAAAAGGTTAAAAAGGTATTTGTAAAAGCGTAAAGAGTAATTCCTATGTTTGTTGAAATACTAAACCAGCACATGAGGTGGAGTTGTGTACATGTACATCTTGTGTACAGTCCACAAGAGAGAATCAGACACACTTCTAATTACTTTTCTTTTGGCTTCTGCCCTCAGGGGTCGCCACAGCGAATCATCTCTTTCCATCAATCCCTGTCCTCTGCATCCTCTTGTCCCATACCAACTAACCTCACATGCTCTTTCAGTGCATCCATGTATCTTCTCTTTGGCCTCTAGGCCTCTTGCCTGGCAGTTCCAACCTCAGCATCCTTCTTCCAATATATTCACTCTCCCTCCTCTGTACACGTCCAAACCATCTCAGTCTGGCCTCTCTGGCTTTGTCTTCAAGACATCCAACATGTGCTGTCCCTCTGATGTACTCATTCCTGATCCTCTCCAACCATGTCACTCCCACAGAGAACCTCAGCATTTTCATCTCTGTGACCTCCAGCTCTGCCTCCTGGATTTTTCACAGTGACACTGTCCCCTACACCATACAACATCGCTGGTCTCACCACCATCTTGTACACCTTTCCTTTCATTCTTGCTGATACTCTTGTCACACTACACACCTGACATTTTCTCCACCTGTTCCATCCTGCCTGCACATGCATCGTCACCCCCTTTCCATATTCTCCATTGCTCTGGACTGTTGACCCTAAATACTTAAAATCCTTGTCCTTCTTTATCTCCACTCCCTGTAACCTCATTGTTCCACTTGGGTACCTCTTGTTCACACAAATGTATTCTGTCTTGGTTCGGCGAATCTTCTTTCCTCTCCTTGCCAGGGCATACCTCCACCTCTCCAGGTTTCTCTCCACCTGCACTTTACTCTCACTACAGAGCACAATGTCATCTGCAAACATCATAATCCATGGAGATTCCTGTCCAATCTCCTCTGTCATGCCTACAGTACACCTCACCACTGTCATGTACATGTCCTGTACCACTGTAACATATTTCTCTGCCACTCCAAAATTCCTTATACAATGCCACAGTTCCTCTCTCGGTACCCTGTCGTAAGCTTTCTCCAGATCGACAAAGACACAGTGCAGCGCCCTCTGACATTCTCTTCATTTCTCTGTATCAAACACACTACATCTTTATAATTTTTTCTGAGTACTTACTTTACTCTGAAGTCATCAGCAGCAAGTTTGGCATTATCAATGCTGAGGTACAGTCTTCCGTCCACAGTATTGGTACCCTGAATCTATAGTAGAATGACAAACATAACAAACATCATTCACAGACACAAGCTATCAAAGGATTAAAGGATATCAGGAGATTGGTGTGATCACTGTATCGAAAGGTAATTGGGTGAAATACACCGAGAGGATTGTATGAAAGTGATAGGTGTGACTTCTGTATGCAGAGGAGATCAGGTGAAAAAGATGGATGTGGCTTCTGTGGGGAAAGAGGATCAGGTAACTTGGATGTAGAGGAGGTAGCTCTGGTAACAGCTCAGGTAACTCTGTATGTAGAGGAGATCAGGAGAAAGAGATGGGTGTGGCTTTACTACGGAAAGGAGATCAGGATGTCACAAAGCTGCACATTTTCGACACTAGGGGAGCTGTCATGGTTTTTGTCTGTATGCTTTTTCCAATGTGCCTCCGCAGGTTGACGTGAGTGGCCCTGCCTATTCCTGGCTCACACCTGTAGCTGATCAAAACCCCAATTTATTTCCCATTTACCAGCTCCCCTGTGCTGGTTCATGATCGTCTGTGGATTCATTTGCTGTCCTTTTTATTGTCTGCTTGTTGGCCATGGATTATGTTTCATGATTTTTGCCTCGACCTGTTATTTTGTCTACTTGCCTGGATTTCACCAATAAATCTCTTGCTGTTTCTCCAGTCTACTCTGCCGCCTGCGAGTCCTGCATTTGGGTCCCATTTAGTCTTGCCAGGAAAACGTAACAGTATGAACCAGCAGCGGACCGAGTAAGCTGCTCGTAAGAACTGTGGAGATGGCAGCGAGCTATGGGGAAGGAACTGCATGCCAGTGCAAATTCCCGCCTGAATCCCAGCGTGCCGCTGCTCCTGAGCCTAAGTCAGAGCCCAGTTGTGACGTTGCAGCTGAAGCAATGAATCATGAATTCCTGTCCAAAACCAAGCGCGCAGATGCTCCAAGACCCAGGCCTGTACACCAGCATGCAGTCGCTCCAGAACTCAAGCGTGATCTCCTTCCTGAACCCAAGCCCGGACCCACTGCTGCAGAAACAAGGTTTGAACTCCAGCCTGAACACAAGTCTGAACCCAGGCGCGAGGCTGCACCAGACCAAGAGCCTGAACTCCTGTCTGAAACCAGGCATACTGCTGTTACTGAAGCCAGGTCTGAACCTCTGCCTGAAGCCAAGCATGCAGCTGCATCTGAGTCCAAGCACGCCCTGCACCTGAACCCGAGTGCACCCTTGCTTGGTTCATGATATTAGAGACTCATGCCACTCCGTTATCACCAGGAAAGAGGGGCCTGGCCTCGAGAAAGATGAAGGAGCAACTCCACCTAAAAGAGCCAAAGCTGATGATAACCTTATCAGTGGGGTCATGGGCAACCTGAACTTCGTTAAGCGTTTTGGAAATATCAAAGAAGACAGTAGCAGATTCTTCCAGAATAAGGGACCTGTGATTTTCAGGGGGTTCATCATGGAGGGTCCAAGATGTCTTATGTGGACATTAGCATGAAAGATGAGAGCCAAGCCTTCCCTCCTGCCCCCATGCCCCCTCCACGACTCATTAATGGCACTCGGGGGAGGGGGGGCATGAAATTTTGTAAAGAAAGACAGAGCCAAGCACCCCTCCCACCCCAAGCCCCCTCCACGATTCACTGATGGCTCAGAGGCCCTTTTTTGGTCTATGTGCTCGATGGCCAGTTAAGTCCTTTTTTTGTTATGGAGCATGAGGATTGATAATTGTTATGGTAGGCCTGTCTCTTTGTTTTGTTTTGGGTTTAGGTTTTGGGCCTACTTTTGGTTCTTAGTGCTGGGATTCCCCATTTCATTGTTGGAGTAATGACTTTGTTCTTGTGACTGTTTTACCTTTTGAAGCTGCGGTATTCAGTGCGTGCTCCACTGTTAATATTTTTTTTTTCTGTTGTTTGGGATTTTAAGTGACCATTGACACCTATAGTTTTTCAGTTTTATATATATATATATATATATATATATATAGGGTCTTTTCTACGATAATTGTTTATGCGTTTTGTGAATGATTAATATTATGAATGTGGCATATTACGCTATCATGATTTATGCATAGAGTTTGTTGGATTTTTTTTTGTTTGTTTATGTGTTTATTTTATTTATTTATTTTTGTTTTGTTTCATGTATCTCATAGGGTGTTTGTACTATTTCTGTCACGCTGGACCGCCAGGTGGCGGTCATTGCGGAGGGGATTACTGTCACAACCCTGTACGTGCTTGCCACTAGGGAGAGTTGTCCTGGTTTTTGTCTGTGTTCTTTTTCCCCATGCGTCTCCGCAGGCTGTAGGGCATGGCCCTGCCTATTCCCGGCTCACACCTGTAGCAGATCAAGACCCCTATTTATTTCCTCTTATCCAGCTCCCCTGTGCCGGTTCATGATCGTCTCTAGATTTTCTTGCCATCCTAGTTATTGGCCATGAATTATATTTCATGATTTTTGCCTCTGCCTGTTATTTTGTCTACTTGCCTGGATTTCACCAATAAATCTCTTGCTGTTTCTCTACTCTACTCTGCCACCTGCGAGTTCTGCATTTGGGTCCTATTTAGTCTGCCAGGAAAACGTAACACAGGAAAAAGAGAAGGGTTTTGCCTCTCTACAGAGAGGCAATAAGGTAAAATAGAATGGTATAGTCTCTGTATGAAGGTGAGATTAGGTTAAAGGTAGAAGATTGGGTGTGGATTTTGCACAAAAACATAATTCGGTAAATGAGATGGATTTGTCCTCTGTACAGAAAGGAAATTAGTGTGCTCTCCATACAATGAGGGGATCGAGTGAATTAAATGAGTGCAGCCTCTGTATGGAGCAGAGATCAGGTGAAAGTGATCAATGTGGCTTCTCTATGACAAGGGATCAGGTGAAAAAGATGGGTGTAAGACAGGTATGTCGAAAGAGAGACAGGTAAACATATTGGGAGAGAGGTAAATGGAAAAAAAAAAATAGGTAAATATGTGTAAACTGTTAAAAGCAGACAGATAAAGTAAAACCAAGTCACCTGTGTATAGAAACAAGTGAAAATGCAGAGTGAGATGGAAATGTCTAATAATTATTATAAGTTTGTATTCATGCGTGTGCGTGATACATGGTGTGACACTGATGAAAGATGGAATCATAGAGTAATAAATATTATGAGTGCAACTTCATGAGTGTGATTTAGAGGAATTAAAGTGAAATTTATCATTGGGACAGTGAGGGTGGGGATAATGTGAGGTAACCCTACCCCCATACATTATATTCTTTGTACATGAACTAGTGCATTGAAGGATTCCATTAGTGCATCATATCCTCTCTATAATGACATGATTGTAAGGTCTCCGGATAGTGTACAGTGGTAGTAAACATTTGTGTATAGTGAGCAAGTTTAGGTCAAACCTTAGCCAGGAAGTCACTAATGGTGGTAAAGTGGGCAGAGTAGTCTCGGGCTGCAGGCATGGCCTTGCCTTCAAGGAACTGGCGGATCTTGAGCTCCAGCTCAGCGTTGGCCTTCTCCAGCATGCGCACCTTCTCCAGGTAGGAGGACAGACGCTCATTCAGGTTCTGCATCGTCAGCTTCTCATTGGCTGAAATATCGACTGCATTGGTGAGATTAAAACCACCTCCAATGATTGATGAGGCAGTGGAGATGCGCACTCCGGATCCTCCATACATGCTGGCAGCTCTTCGGGAGCTTCCAAGCAGCAGGGCTGAACCATTCCTGCGAGTAGAGGAGGTGAAGCTGCGGGTGGAGAAATTGTTCATGATGCCGATGATGATGATGCAGAACTCTGTTCAAGCTGAAGAAGAACGAGTGGTGAGAGGAAAGAAGTGGCTACTTTTAAAGGGCTGAAATGTGCCGGTGAAGACGTGGGGGGTGATTGAGTGGGAGGATTTCACAGAGCATTTATTACCTGAGGGTAAAAACACCTTAAACCAGACCAACCTGTCCATAAGAAAGAGACCTGAAAAAGCAATCAGTGGAATTTGTTCAACTGACAGTGCCTTGGGCTGATGGAATGAATGAACCAGTAGATCACAATCTCAATCTGAGTTTAAATCATACAATTTGAAACCTTTTACTCACAAAGCATCTCCTCATTACGGACACACAAAGTGCGGCTGACAAAGTAATGTCAGTGAATTTCCACAGATGTGGAGGATATTTATGATAAAAAACAAACAAAAAAAAAACAACAGCAACAATAAAAGGCGGTGGTTCAGAGTCATTTACTGTAAAAACACAATCATTTCACTGAATCCAAAAATAATATATAGATTTGTCCACCCCCGGAGAACGACCACCAAGGAACTTTTTTTACTACCTGGGTGACCTCAGCCCCAGTGATGGGTGGAACCCCAACCAAACTCCTTTCTCCTCTTTCTCTAGGGACTCTAAACACAATTACTCTGTATAGCTTGTTCTGTTAATGGTTCAACTGTGAAACAATCAAATTTTCCACTCAGAAATTCATATAAATTCTCAAGATGAAATGTTTTTTTTTTTCCAAAACATCAGGGGTTTAATCTACTTTAACATCCAGTGGTGTAAGTTAGAGATTGATTTGGTGAAGAAATTATGAGGATTTTTTTTATGATGTTTAATAAGTGTACTGAGGAAACTCTACATGTTGAGAGTGAATATTTCTTGAAGTTTGTGATTAATTGTTCGCTGCGTAAACTTTTAACACTGCAGTAAAAACAAAACCTCTGGGGCTGAAACTGATTTAATGTAGGAATACCGAACATGCTTTACATTGTGTAAGAAATTCTTATTGCACAAGAGGTGTGTGTGTGTGTGTGTGTGTGTGTGTGTGTGTGTTTAATCTGCTGTTGAAACTGATAAAACACTCCTAATGAAAGAGTTCCTGCATTAAACCAAATACATATCAACAACCTTAATAGCAATGCCAACACAAGTCATTTTATTCTCTAATATTATTAGATTAAAGCAATAATAAAACCAATGCACAATGTGCAATTAAAATAAATCATTAGCGCTTTCAAAGCATTTCTCTGAGGATCTCCATCATTACCACTCCTAGAGATGATTCTTCGGAGTTTTCTGCTCAGCTGTATTTTAGCAGAAATATTTCCTTTCGTTTCACTCTTAAAACTGAGGAGGAGACGGTAATTACATGTCTGGTTCAGGTACAAGCGGTAATTACATGTCTGGTTCAGGTTTTGGATGTCTGTCAACTGTGTCGGGTGGGGGGGGGGGGTAGAGAGATTATTATCAGTGATTTAACCAGTTCAACATTCCCTTAAAAAGTTGCAACAGAGACATGAGAACAAACATATCTTACATACTGAAACATTCTATCTCAAGCACATGCACGCACACAGTCTCACACACACACACACACACACACACACACACAGATAAAATTATTAAAGAGTGGGATAAAATTACAAAATAATTATTTAATATTAATTAAATTGGGGCAGCCATAGTCTAATGGTAAGAGAAAAGGTAGCTGGTTCAAGTCCCGAACCAGCAGGAAAAATATGTTGTTGTAGGGTAGTGAGCTCCACCTTCCCTTCCTCCACATTCATATCTGAAGTGCCCTTGAGCAAGGCACCTATCCCCCAATTGCTCTCCGGGTGCCCCCAATGTGTGAGGTAGCCCACTGCTCTAAGCTTGTGTGCTCACCATTTATGTGTGTGTGTTTGTGCTCGCTTTGGATGGGATAAATGCAGAGGCAATAATTTAATAATAATATCCCTTGCAGGAATACTACAGTACATCAAAAAAAAAAGTGATGTCATTGAGTGAATTTACAAAATTGATATCTAGGAAAGGTCTATTCTTTGAGGAATAAAGGTTTTATATTTTATTAACAAATCCATGAGAAAATCATTGAAATGTTTAAAAATAATCTTCCTGAAAGAAAGTTAGAAAGGGATTTTTATATTTTACTCTCTATATATCCGTATACCGTAAACCATTCAAGGAATCTGAAGAAATTTTGGTGTAAAAGGTAAAGACACAAGCCTGAACTAAACCCCAGTAATCTCCAATCCTTCAGAGGGAACTGTATCAAGAACTGTCATTCATTGATAGTTGATAGAACCACATGGGCTCATGGTTACTTCATTCATTCACTCATTCATTCATTTTCTAAGCCGCCTAATCCTAATTAGGGTTACGCGGAGATTGACGCCCATCTCAGCCCACTCTGGTCAAGGTTACTTCAATAAACCTTTATCAAGCTAGTTACATACACAGTTACCAGTTAAAAAAATTTACTCTGGTAAAAGAAACTTTACATTAAATGTGTCCAGAAGTGCCATTGACGTGTTCAGATGAAACAGTATTCCAGGTCCCTTTCGGAGAAAATTCAGACCAAAAATAAAAGGAAAAAAAAAAATAAAAGGAAACAAAAAACAAACAAACAAAAAAAAAGGGAGTTTCTAAACAGTCACCAGGAATAAGTCCGAATTCCAGGTTTGTACCAGGGTGTGTGATGGTATAAGGTTTTGTACTAGGGTTTATGATGGTATGGGATTTGTATCAGGTTGTATGAATGTATGGGGTTTGTGTCAAGATGTTTGATGTTATAGCGTTTTTATTAGGGTGTGTGATGGTATGGAGTTTATGTCAGAGTGTGTAATGCCTTGGGGTTTGCATCAGTTTATGCGATGGTACAAGGTTTGTACCAGGGTATGTAAATAGATGGGGTTTGTATCTTGGCTTGTGATGGTATGGGATTTGTACCTGAATGTGTGATGGTACAGGGCTTCTTCCAGACTGTGTGATGGTACAGGGTTTTTACCAGCGTGTGTGATGCTATGGACTTTGTACCAGTGTGTGTGATGGTACGGGTTTAAATCAGGGTGTGTGAAGGTACAGTATTTGTTCCAGGGTGTGTCATGGTATGGGGTTTGTACCAGGGTGTGGGAAGGTACAGCATTTGTTCTGGGGTCTGTGATGGTATGGGGTTTGTACCAGGGTGTGTTATAGTACAAGGTTTGCATCAGGGTGTGTGATGGTATGGGGTTTGTATCAGAGTGCTTGATTGGATGTGGTTTGTACCAGGATGTGTAATGGTATTAGGTTAGTACCAGGGTGTGTGATAAGTAGGGGGTCTGTAACAGGGTGTGTGAAGGTATGAGGTTAGTGTCAGGGTGCGTGATGGTATGGTGTTTCTTCTAGGGGGTTTGTACCATGATTTGTGATGGTATGAGGTGTGTATCAGGGTGGGTGATTGTATAGGGTTTGTGATGCTGCGGCATTTGTATCAGGGTGTGACATTGAGTCAAGGATCAGGAGTGAGTCAAGGTGTGTGATGGTATATGCTTTGTAGAAAGATGTATGAAGTCTGCAAGAGTGTATCTTTATTACAGTGATTTGGTGTAAGAGTGAAAGTCTGTAAATGTGTATGTTTGTGAGAATGACTGTGTATAACAGTAAAAGTCTATAAAAAAGTGTAGATCTGTGAGAGTGTAAGAGTGAAATTGTGTAAAGGTGAATGCATGTAAGAATCAAAGTATGTAAGAGTGTGTCTGTGTGTGTGTGTGTGTGTGTGTGTGTGTGTGTATGACTACAATTTGATCCTGGAATTGTGAAGGTGCTGTAAGATGATACATTCTGCGCTCTGTGTGTTTAAGAATAATCTATTGTTGTTCACATTCCTGAACTCTTTACACACCTTCACACCAATCCTGATTTTCTAGTCCAGGGTTCTGTAAAGTCACCTGCAGAGGTGGCAAGCATCACCACTGTCACAAAACCCCCACAATGACACACCCCTGCAATAACACCTTACACTATAACCCCCATCTCCATCTATCTACCCCACCTCCCCTCACACAGGCTCAATGCATTCAGCATAACAATGTTTTAGATTTCTCACTTTACACACACACACACACACATACACACACACACACACACACATAGAC
>JAQNCB010000001.1:66954577-66966344 GCA_030068295.1 Euristhmus nudiceps
TATATATATATATATATATATATGTGTGTGTGTGTGTGTGTGTGTGTGTGTGTGTGTGTGTGTGTGTGTGTGTGTATGAAAATATAAGAAGGGACATTTTACCTGAGCAAGCTGTTTTTCTCCATAAATTTTATGGATAAAAATAGTTTGTTGGGGTAAAATATCCCCTCTTGTATTTTTTCCCCAAGATAATCACTACATTTAAGTGATTATTTAAATACTTATGGATTAAATTTAAGGATTTAAGTTACATTTTATTGCCACCCCAGTGGTGTATAAAAATGTCCCTCTGTCAAATGTATTTTTTGTTATAATCATTCATTCATTTGAGTTTTTGAACCGCTTAATCTTAATTCGGGTCGCGGAGAGGCTTGTGCCCCTTTCAGCTGACTCTGGGTGAGGGTCTGCCCTGGACAGCTTGACAAACCACCACAGTGCACTAAAACATATATATATATATATATATATTCATTTATGATCAGTCCTATTGTTATTTAAAAATGAGGACAATATATCAAAACGCATTTATGTTTTGTTTCATAGCAAAAGTCCAGGGCTCTACTCCTTTCCAATCATGCACAATAAATACTTCTGAGAACGTGTCCACAAATCTCTCCAAGCAGAAATTCTAGGGTCAAAGTGAACAGATTAACAAAGTGAATAAAATAAAAAAATAAAAAATGAGAGAATAACAGACAAGAAAAAATATAATTGGAGTGATAAAGAAAAATAATTCTCAAAAATTCACACATCAGAAACTGTAATGAGAGTGAATGGGTGAATTGGAGTGATGTCAGAGAGTTGGTGTGAGACAAGAGGATGCAGAGGACAGGGATGGATGGAAACACATCGCTGTGATCTCCCCTGAGGGGAGAAACCGAAAGAAAAGTAGTAAATGTCTGAGAGGGATTGAAGTGATGATGTCACGGGGCAGGGGGATTATGATATCACAGAAAGAGGTGGGAGTCTGTGCGGATGAAAGAACAGAAGTGATGTCACAGAGATGTCATTTTTAGGAAAAGTGGTGAAAAAAGCCCTTTAAAATATCTTGGGTTTCATGTTGATGCTGGGATCACGATTACATCATCGTTTCAGGGTCTGGTAGCTGAGATTGAATTAAATATATTCCCTCAACCATGAGCGCAGTTGTGCGTTGTGTAATGCGCCGGGCAAACACGTGACGAACCACAGTGACGACACAGTATCGATCATTAAAGAGGCGTGGTTTGGCGTGGACGTGACTGTTTTCCTCAGTCTATAAAGAGGAGACGCGGCGCCATTTTGCTTCAACTGCTGAAGAACCACCGGCCTTCGTCAAGTATTCAGAGCTGTATTGCCGCCAGCGCGAGAAATTACGACTCAGACCGAATTAAAAGTCCGGGCCAAGCCTCTCATTATCATCCGAAAGGAAAAGGAACCGTGTCGTATGTCCGCTATCCAGAACCTCCAAACTTTTGGTAAGGATTATTTCTGAAATCGATAGACTGGATTAGTTATGGGTGTTAGCATTTATCTTCTCACTTTCTGTAGATAAATAATACCGTTGTTAAACAACTGTTTCGTAATCAGAAACACGAGTGGGTTGTCTCATCCTTTTTGTATAAGTCATCTAATTAAGAAGCTCAGTGGTGTTCATATTAAACTGATTTTGTAGTTCTTTAAACACATATATTTATAAAAATGTTGCGGTTCTGGACTGGTTTTTATTACTTCTCCGTATGTTCGGTTTAAAGCGCTTTTTTCCGGATTGATGTTTTGTCGCTGAGGTAAGTTAGCATTGCAGCTAACTGTGTGGGGGAAGGGAGCTGAAAATGGCGGATATAACAAAAGCGACCTCAGTTTATACAAGCTAAGATGTCAGATCTTGTGGGGGGGGGGGTTGTACCATTATTGCTACGTAGAGAAACAGCAGCTTTTTCTCAGCTATCGGTGGTGCATTAACTGTTCAGTTGAATATCGCATAAAAACCGACGCTTTTTTTCGATTTGTCGCCTGCCTATTTCTGTGTTTGGTCGATGTCGTAATTTTGTTAGTGCTCAGTTTATAACTGCATGGTTTGTCCGCTTGCTAGCCAGTCGGGAGCTCTCGGAGGTGGCTGAAGAATTACGACATGGAAAAGGATTAGGCCTGGTGCCTGGCTTTTCCCTTTCCTTGAAAGTGATTTTAACTCGTTTTTCTTTTTGGTACTTTTCTGTCTTTTTTTTTTTTTTATATAAACCCCTCACTAATGTAGATTTAACAGATTCTACAAATTAATCCGCCACAAGAAGCAATTCGACGACAAGTAGTCGCTTTTAGAGAAGGCCCAAAACTGCTGTCTCAAACAACCCTGCAGCATATGCAGTCGCATGGTGCCTGGATAGTGAATGAGTGGTTCTGTTCTGGACCCAGACACTTGAGCTTTTTGTGCAGTAGATTGTTGCAAAGTGAGCTATACCATTTGATTTTCTCATTGAGCCTGATTAATATTCAGTAATCCAGAAGTAATTTTAGAATTCTGAGGCTTAAAGGACAGCGCAGTTATAAAATTGAATGTCGCCACATGTAGCTTGCAAGGTTTTCTTAGTCAGTGTCAATTTGTAATAAAATTTGTCTTATGTTTCAGACCCCTTTGCTGATGCAACTAAGGGTGATGATCGGCTCCCAGCAGGGACTGAGGACTACATCCACATAAGAATCCAGCAGAGGAACGGCAGGAAGACTCTGACCACAGTGCAGGGCATTGCCGACGACTATGACAAGAAGAAGCTAGTCAAGGCCTTCAAGAAGGTCTGTTCCTTGCATTTGTTTACACAATCATGATTAAGACATGCCTGTTGTCAGATTTGAGATCTGTGCTGATCAATGGAGTTGTCAGGACACTGGTCATGTGCCAGAGCAAGACTTGTTCCACTGCGAGTACACCTGACTGGCTGAGTGCTATAAAATTGCCTGACAAGTGGATTCTTATTGGTTAAATGTCTTTCCTAAGTGAACGAATGTCTCTACACACCTAAGTACTAATTCTGTGTTACAGAAGTTTGCATGTAATGGGACGGTAATTGAACACCCTGAGTATGGTGAAGTGATCCAGCTGCAGGGAGACCAGCGCAAAAACATCTGCCAGTTCCTCACAGAGGTACACACACTGCCAGTCATGTGACAAGGTTCCTGTCATAATCTTTTTAATTTAAAGTAATCTTCTCTCATCTTTAGATTGGACTGGCCAAAGAAGAGCAGCTCAAAGTCCACGGTTTCTAGCAGCTTTTACCTTTTCCTGCCCTTGGCTCTTCCCCTCCCTCTGTTAACACCCCCAACCCCTAAAGTGACATGGGTCTCGCTCCTGGGTGGAGATGCTGCTCCAACATGGCTTCCTCACAGCTCAGATGGCTGATGCTCAGCTGACTTCTCTATTCTCTCCTTTTTAGTTAATGGTGTTTCATCTTTGTTTTGTACATGTTTCAATAAAAATCCTCAGATGCGATTTTGCTGAAGCACTTTCATTTTAAAATAACTTGGCACCCTAGTTCTGAATGAACAGTTGAAGATGTATTGGTGATCCCTGGAGCCTAATTTGTGTTCAGTGTTAAAGCAGTGCTAGTCCTAACAATTGTGTATACATGTAAATCCACGGTAGTTGTACCTCGTGTTTTCATTGCGCTAAAAAAAAAAAATCGATGGTCCCCTTTACTAGAGCCAAGTAGTCAATCGATCAATCCTGAAAGATTAAGGTTCTTCCAATGGAGATTTGTTAAATGTCTTGGTCTGTGTAAAATGTTTTTGATGGCTACACCTCACATTTGCTCTCAACAACATCGACATGGCCAGCTAATTATTTGCTCAAATTGAGGGAAAACTGAGTCGGGTTGCGTTGGAGGGGTGAATGTTCAAGGGCACTAGACAAGAGATTATTAGCAGGTGCAAACCCCTTTTTCTTTGTAACTGGTGGGATGTCAAAACAAATGTGGGGGATATTTGGGTACATTTGTTGCTATTGAAAACTGTGCTGTTGCAGTTCACTTGTTTGCGCTATGCTATGATGCATTGATGTGAATGTTCATCACGCAGGCACTTGAATCATGTGACTTTTGATGGGGGGGTTGTCATACAGTCACTTTGACTACATAATGAAGAATTCATTGTGTAAGGGGTGTTTATTGCCTTGAAGAAACAGCTGTTGACGAACATGGTCAAATGAAACTGGTGTCCCCCCTTTTTTTTTTTTTTTATTATTTTTTTTTATTTTATTTTTTTTTTATTTTTTTTTTTTTTATTAAGGAAAATCTTTTCAAATTTTTAGTCAGAAAATTGGCCTTCAGGATTTAGTGTCTGACAATACAATTCCATGAAAGTCAGGGGGGTGCCACTACTGTGGATATATGGGTGTATAAATAAAGCTATGGAGAAAATTTAGACCCTGACTCAACTGATTAACATGAAGGAACAAATTGTGGAACAAAAGGGCACTGATGTAGTGAATAACAATAACTCTCCAAACTGAAAAAATCTTCAGTTTTTAAAGTGAACCATTCCATATGCTGTACCTGGTATGGAAGTACTAATAGGAAGAATGTGCTCTTTAAATGGAACAGCACATCCAGCAATCATCAACAACCAATGAAATTGTGCTATTCTGTTGACCATGCACTTCCCATTACAAAATTCTGAGGAATGGACTCAACAAGTGAACATGGACAAGATGACAATCCCTGTGTAATGACAGTCCAGCATGCCCGATGCTTGGCTACATGTAGTATGAAAGCTTCTTAGACCAGTGCCAACTTTTTGGGTTGGAGGTAAATATCAGTCACACTGTAATGAGGGTGTGGGTCATGAGACCTATCCGTGAGCAGAGCTCTGGTGCATCAGAAATGAGTGACAAATTGGAGAGACTTCTATATTGCAGCTTTAATTAGCCGATGGTGCTGTAAATCATACAAAATGGCTTTATGGTGCTACAAATACTGTTAATCAACAAAAAAAAGAACATTACCTGTGTGTGTGTATAGGAGTGTGAAGCGCCTGGGATGAGAATCATCACCAAATCTGAGGCCATGGTTCTCAGCTAGAAAAGGGTGGAATGCCCTCTCCAGGTCTGGAATGAGGTCCTGCTCCAAGTGGAGGGGTTTAAGTATCTTGGGGTCTTTTTCACAAGTGAAGGAAGAATGGAACGGAAGATCGACAGACGGATCGCTGCAGCCTCTGCTGTAAAGCGGAGTTTGTACTGGTCCGTCGTGGCGAAAAGGGAGCTGAGCCGCAAGGCAACGCTCTCAATTTACCAGTTGAGCTACGTTCCTTGCCTCATCCATGGTCACGAGCTTTGGGTAGTGACCGAAAAAACAAGATCGCCGATACGAGCACCTGAAATGAGCTTCTTTCGCAGGGTGGCGGGGCTCTCCCTTAGAGATAGGGTGAGAAGCTCAGCCATCCGAAAGGAGCTCGGAGTAGAATCGCTGCTCCTTCGCATTGAAGGAGCCAGTTGAGGTGGCTCTGGCATTTGGTTAGAATGCCCCCGAACGCCTCCCTGATGTGGTGTTTCGGGCATGTCCGACCGGGAAGAGACCACAGGGTCGACCTAGAATACGCTGGAGGAACTATGTCGCTCGGCTGGTCTGGGAATGCTTCGGTGTACTCTAGGAAGAGCTGGAGGAAGTTGCCAGAGAGAGGGACGTCTGAACCTCACTGCTTAGGCTGTTGCCCCTGCGACCCGAACCCGGATCAAGCGGAGGAAGATGATGATGAATTGCGTTTTACATGTAAATCGCTGAATTCGTTCCAAGCTCTACAAAAACACCACATTAAATTTTATCATAAGGGTAAGACCAGAATGAAATAAGAGCCAAATACATTTAAATCATTCAATATACCTAACCTAACTATTATTTCCTACATGAAGTAGATAATAGAACATAATGAAAAAAAAAAGGAAAATGTGGAACCTTTCGAGTGAGGTGACATCCTAAAGCGAAAGTGGCGAGGATGAGGGCAAACGGCAGAAAAATGGTAGAAAATAAATGGCAGGAAACATTAACACTTAAACGTATTTACACTTAAAATTATTTTTTTCAGTTTCTTCAGTTTCTAATTTTCATCGGATTCTTCTTCCGTTCTCTGTTTTTTTCGGATCACTTTGACCTTCCCCTTGACTGATTCTTGATGGGAAAGATTCAGCCAATAGATGAGTCGGATCATGGTACTGCGCATGATGGGAAAGATTCTGACCAATAGGGCAGCAGGATCATTGTACTGATCATGATGGGAAAGATTCTGATCAATAGGGCAGCCGGAGCGTGTTTATGGCGCGAATTTTAAAATTTTCTGCGAGTTTCTGCGAGTGTTTCGTTTCTTTCGTGTGCTGAATAATTATTCGTGCAAAAAAAAAAAAATGAAGCGAAACATGAAATATGAGGCAAAAAAATCTTTGCATATCGTTTCGTAAAATGTGTGTTTATATCAACAACAACTGGTGTTCCAATAGCAGAATAAAAGATATTCAAAGATATGTCCGGATATAGAGTATCTGATGGTACAGTGTTGACCTTTTTATCTGCTGAGTGAGCTCACATCCGTAGTTAAAATCACAGTTTATGTGCTGCCCCAGGCTAAAGCTAAGCTAGTCATGAAGTTAATACAACACTCCATTAACAAACAGTTAGCAGTGCAGCCAGACTGTGCTGTAATCGCGGCAGGAGATTTTAATCACGCAAACCTGAAGTCTGTCCTGCCCGGTTTCCACAAAAATGTGAGCTTTCCGACAAGGGAAAAAAAAAAAACGAACCGGTCTACCCCAACATCCCAGGTGCCTACAAAGCCTTGCCCCTGTCACATCTTGGACTTTCAGATCACCTCGCTCTGTCCCTGATTCCTGCTTACAAACCTAAAATCTGTAGCCAAAAACTAACAGTTAGAACAGTCCAGGTGCTGACTGAGGAAGTCATTACAGCCCTACAGGATTGTTTTGACTTTACAGAGTGGGAAATATTTGCATAAGAGACAGACCAGAGGGGTCACACATCAGCTGTGCTCTCCTACTTAAACTACTGCACTGAGAACGTGACCACAACAAGGACTGTTGTTCCCGCACCAGAAAACATGGCTTAACTGTGAGGTGTGCACTCTGCTCAGAGCACGGAATGATTCCTTCAAGTCAGGAGACCAGCCAGCTTTCAGAGAAGCATTCCAGGCCCTGAGGACAGGTTTCAAAAAAGCTAAGCACAAGCTTAAACAACTCATTGAGGAGCACTTTTAGGAAAACAACACCCGGAACATGTGGAAGAGGATCAAGACACTCACTGGCTACAGCAGACTCCTCGGACAGCACTCTACCAGACACCCTGAACCAGTTTCTTTGCTTGCTTTGGCCAACACAATGGAGAGGCGTGCACCTGCCCTGCTCTTCAGAGAGGGGCGCTAACCCCACCCAGGTGCAGCAGCATCAGGTCAGAGCCTCCCTGCAGAGTCAATGTGAGGAAACCTACTGGTCAAGACGGAGTTACAGGAAGGGTACTTGGAGACTGTGCTGATCACCTAGCAGGGGTCTTCGCAATCATCTTTAACCTCTCGCTACTGCAATGTGTGGTTCCAACCTACCTTAAAACAGCCACCATTGTTCCAGTGCTTAAGAGAAGCACAGCAAGCTGTTTAAATGACTACCGCCTAGTTGCCTTTAACCCCATCACTCAATGTTTCGAGAGACTTGTATTGTCTCTCATTAAGGCTGCCATCACTGCTGATCTCGATCCACATCAGTTTTCATACAGAGCAAACTCCTATGTGAGGATACTGTTCATATATTTCAGCTCCGTTTTTTAACATAGTCCAACCACACAAACTAGTTTAGAAATTGGGAAATCTGGGTCTAGGCTCTCTGTGCACCTGGATAATAGACTTTCTCAGCAATAGACCTCAGAACATCTGGATAGAAGAATGCATCTCCACTACTCTGATTCTGAATGCCAAAACACCACAAGGGTGTGTTCTTAGCCCCCTCCTCTTCTATCTCTTCACACATGACTGTTCCCCCTCTCACACCAGCAGCACCATCGTGAAATTTGCAGATGGCATCACCGTCACAGGTTTAATATCAGATAACGAGTCAGTCTACAAGAAGGAGGTCCGGCATCTGCAATGATGGTGCGATGACAATAGCCTAGAACTAAACACATCCAAAACCAAAGAGATGATACTGGACTTTAGGAGATCTAAACAAACTGAACACTACATCGATGGGGAGGAGGTAGAGAGAGTGGAGTGCTTCAAGTTTCTTGGAGTCCACATCTCTGCTGACCTCACCTGGACCACAAACATCTCCTACCAGGTGAGAAAAGCACAACAAAGGATCTACTTTCTCAGAAGGCTTCGACAAGTCCCTCTACCCTGACCCCTACTGATGAACTTTTTCCGCCCGCCATCGAGAGCCTCCTGACCTACTGCTGTACAGTGTGGTTCAATAGCTATACGGCAGAGGACTTGCAGCGGGCGGTAAGGACGGCAGAGCAGGTAATCAGAACTTTACTACCCCCCCTGCCACATTTCAGAGAACAGCCAGTGACCCCACACACCCCGAAAACTCCCTTTTCTCCCCTCTCCTGTCCGGAAAAAGGTACAGGAGACTAAAAACAAAAAATAACAGACTCAAGAACTGTCATGTTGCAGCTGTGAAGCTAAGTGTTTTGGTGTTGCTTTGTCCCTTTTGGTTCATGGTCTCCCACTTTTATTTTGAAGTTGTTGATCTTTTCTTTCAGCTTCACACTCGCCAATCCATCCGGGATTGACGATCACCGGCTCTGCCCCTGAGTTGTGTCCAGCGATGTCTCATCTCCGGAAGCATATTTATTGGCGGTGTTTTTCTCTGTCTCTTGTCAGCATGTACCTTTGGTACTGCTGAAGTGTTTGCGATATGTATTTCTGTATGTCCGTTTGCTGCTATCCTGTTTTGTCTCTCCTCACCGTTGGTGAGCGTTTTTTGTTTTCGAGCTGTGCTTGCCTTTTGCCAAGCCTCACGGAGCGCTGTAGTTTTGCTTTCATTTTGTTTTCTCGATTCCGGTTTTGGAACCAGAGTTTTTTGACTGGAATAAATGCCCTTTTTGGAGTCAAGCGATTGAGAACTGGTCTGTGATTCACATCCTGACATTACGTGCTGACCGAAACATGGACTCCGCCGACTCAGGACCATCCTGGGATCTCCACGGGTCTCACGGTGACCGCCGCCCCCTCGACGCCGAGCAGGCCGCAGCTCTGAGATGAGAAGCCGACGCGCTGACTAGCCAGGTATCCATGCATACCCAACCCGTTCAAGACATGTGTGTCCACATGAGTGATCCCAACACCACCATCAACCCTATGCCGCCTCCTCAGTCCGCTACCTCGGTGGTCGCTTTCCCCTCGTCCGTTGCCGGGGCGTATTCACGATTGACCCCCCGGAGAAGTACAGTGGGGAGTCAGAGTTCTGCCGGCCATTTCTTCTTCAGTGCGAGCTGCACTTCCAGATGACCCTGGAGGCCTACCCCAAGTCCCAGTCGCGGGTGGCCTTAATCACCTCACATCTTACCGGGCAAGCTGCGGCGTGGGCCACTGCTGAGTGGGCTCAGAACTCACCTGTGTGTGCCTCTCCAGAGTGATTCACCAAGGAGCTTCGGAGAGTGTTCGACCATACCCGACCCGGGCGTGATGCTGCGCAGGTGCTCAGGAGGCTCACACAGGGAGTGCAGACCGTCACATATTACACCATCTGCTTCAGGACACTGGCCGGAGACAGAGGCTGGGGTGAGCTGGCCCTAATCGAGGCATTCCTGGACGGACTGAGTGAGCAAGTCCAGGAACAGTTGGGCCCCCAGGACCTCCCCGACAATCTGGACACAACCATCGCCCTGGCTATCTGTGTTGACAACTGGCTGCGTGACCATCGAGACAGGAGAAGGAGCAGGAGGACCAGTTCACCCTACAGGGACACCGGCCACCAGCGTACCAGGGTACCGACAGGGTCCGCGACACGCTACCTGGTTTCTCCCAGCTCGGTGGATGAGCCCATGCAGGTGGGTCAAGCCAGGATTCCCCAGAGGAGCATCGACGGCATCTGCACCAGGGGCTCTGTGGGAGACCTGGGCACCATATCAATGCCTGCCCAGCCAGGGAGCAGGTTAGTCGGCAGTGGCTGGTGAGTCTGTTTAACGTGCCAGAGGGTCTGTCGCGACAGTTGACAGAGGTAAGAGTCGCCACCAAAGATTCATCCATCGAACTCAGGGCTCTTATCGACTCGGGGGTGGATGAGTGCTTGATATCCGGGGAGATGGTGCAGGAACTGGGACTGAGGACTGAGCTGTTACCCTGTCCACTGGGCTGTGCGCTCAATGGCACTAGGTTCTTTAACATTACCCGGGTTACATTACTCATAGCAGCTCATCAGGAGCAGATTCGGTTTCACATGGTTGACGTTTCCACACACCCGATCATTTTGGGGTACGCATGGCTCTGTAAGCATAATCCGATAGTGGACTGGGCTTCCAGGGTTGTGTGCGGGTGGAGTGGAGCGTGCCAGGCACGGTGCCTCAGGTCCTCCAAAATAGTGGACAGCGTCACGGCAAAGACTGAACTCGTGTCTTGTGCCCTGACAACCATTTCCAAGGGAAACACGGGGGATTTGGATTTCCAGGCTGTTACCATGACATGGGGGAGGTTTTCAGCGAACATAAGGCCACCTCTCTTCCTCCTCATCGCCCGTATGACTGCGCCATCGAGCTGCGATTGGGGGCCGAACTGCCGTGGGGCGACTGTATTCTATCTCCGGGCCCGAGAGGAAAGCTATGGACGATTACATCGAGGCATCATTGAAAGCGGGACCCATTCAACCCTCGTTCTCCCCGTTAGACACATGGTTCTTTTTCATGTCCAAAAAAGATGGCACCCTCCGACCATGCATTGATTATGCCTTAATGACATCACCATCAAGAACAGGTACCCAGAACTGCTCATGCCGTCCGCATTCGTGCAGCTGCAAGCGGCCAAGATTTTTACCAAGCTGGTCTTACATAATGCGTACCACCTAGTACGAATCAGGGAGGGGGACGAATGGAAGACCACGTTCAATACTCCCTCGGGGCACTACGAATACCTGGTAATGCCGTTTGGTCTCACTAATGTTCCAGGGTTCATCCAGAACCTAGTGAACGATGTGTTGTGGGAGAACATTTTGTTTATGTTTATCTGGATGACATTCTGATTTTCTCCACAGATCCCATGAGCCATGAGAACTACGTCCACCAGGTCCTGTCACGACTACTGCAAAACCATCTATATGTCAAGGCGGAGAAATGTGTTTTCCATGCCGAGTCCGTATCGTTCCTGGGCTTTATCATAGGCCCTGGATCAGTACAAATGGACCCGGCTAAAGTAAAGGCTGTTGCAGAGTGGTCAGTTCTGGGTAATCGTAGGAAGTTGCAGAAATTCCTAGGGTTTGCCAACTTCTATCATCAACCCTGCAGCGGGTCATCAACCCTGTAACGGTCCGACTCCGGCTTCCGCATTCTCTGAAGATCCACCCAACCTTCCACATTAGCAAAGTCAAGCCTGCCAAATCCAGCACTCTAGTTCCCGCGACCCGACCCCCACCTCCCCCCGGTTCATCGATGGAGCCCAGGCATACTCCGTGAATAGGCTCCTGGCAGTACACAATAGAGGAAGGGGCAGGCAGTACCTGGTCGATTGGGAGGGCTACGGCCCCGAGGAGCGTTATGGGGTCCCCGGGTGAGATATCTTGGAGATATCTTTGATCAGGGACTTTCACCGGCGA
>JAQNCB010000001.1:66980806-66992630 GCA_030068295.1 Euristhmus nudiceps
GGGGGCGGGCGTCAGAAAATAATTGAGAAGCACTGCGCTAAAATGATTGCTATAATGTAATGATTGTTGCTCTGTAAATACAGTTACACTGCAATTTCTGTTACGCTTCAATGATTGTTACACTGCAATGGTTTCTACACTGTCATGGTTGTTGCACTGTAGTTATTCTTACACCGCAATGAATGTTACACAGTAAAGATTATTATGCTGTAATGATTGTTACACTGTAATGATTGTTCAGAAGACCCCTGTGGATAGAAAAGATGAAATGACACAGTTTCCTTTGCCTGGATGTGGGTCACCGGGGTCCCCTCTTGGAGCAAAGCCTGGGTGAGGGGCTCAGAGGCGAGTGACTGGTGGTCATTCTTCTGCCTATGGAGCCCAGCCAGGCTCAGGCCAAAAAAGAAACATGGGTCTGCCCTCCCATGGACCCACCTCCTGTGGGAGGGGCTATAGGGGTCGGGTGCGTTGTGAGTTGGGTGGCAGCCGAATTCATAGGTTCTGTCGGACTGATCCTCGGATGCTGACACTGACACTAGGGACATGGAATGTCACCTTTCTGGCAGGGAAAGAGCCTGAGCTGGTGCGTGAGGTTGAGAGATACCGACTAGATATAGTCAGATTCACCTCAATGCATAGCTTGGACTCTGGAACCACCCATCTCGAGAGGGGCTGGACCTTCTTTCTGGAGTTGCTCATGGCGAGAGATGACGAGCTGGTGTGGGCATCCTTGTTGGCCCTCGTCTTGGTGCCCACATGGTGGGATTCTCCCCAGTTGAGGAACGGGTAGCTTACCTCTGCCTTTGGGTGGGGGGTGGATCCTGACTGCTGTTTGGGCTTTTGAACCTGAATGGTGTTTTGTTGTTGGACCTCTGTGCGCATCACGGTTTGTTCACCATGAACACCATATTCGAACATAAGGGTGTCCATAAGGATGCCCTAGACCACAGTTCAATGATCGACTTTCTAGTCGTGTCACCAGACCGGCCACATGCCCTGGACACTTGGGTGAGGAGAGGAGCTGAGCAGTCAACTGATCACCACCTGGTGGTGAGCTGGCTTCGATGGTGGGGGTGGCCACCCTCCAGACCAGACTGCGCCCATGTTTGTAGTGAGGGTCTCCTGTAAATGTTTGGGGGGTCTTCTATCAGAGGGGCCTTTAACTCCCACCTCCGGCATAGCTACAACCACATTCTAAAGGAGGCAGGGGACATGGAATCTGAATGGGTCATGTTTCATGCCTCCATTGCTGAGGCTGCATCCCATAGCTGTGGCAGGAAGGCCATCAATGCCTGTCATGGCAGTAACCCCCGAACCCAGTGGTGGATACCTGCAGGGATATGGGCCAATTAAATGAAAAAGGAGGCCTGTCGGGTCTTATTGGACTGTGGGACCCCACAGCAGATGGGTACTGGCAGGCAAAAAGTGCTGCAGCCTGAGCTGTGGCCAATGCAAAATCTCGAGCATGGGTGGAATTCAGTTTGGGCCTGGAAAACGACTATTGGTTGGCCTTGAAAAAGTTCTGGACCACCATCCGACAGCTCAGAAGGCGGAAGCAGTTCTCCACAAATCCTGTTTACTGTGTAAGTGGGAAGCTGCACACCTAGACAGGGGATGTTGTCGGGAGGTGGAAGGAATACTTCGAGGACCTCCTCACTCCCACAAACACACCCTCCTTGGAGGAGGAAGACCTTAGGGGTATGGGTGGGGGTCCACCCATCACTGAGGCTGAGGTCACCGATGTAGTCAAAAAGCTCATCGGTGGTTAGGCTCCAGGGGTATATGAGAATATCTCATGGCTCTGGATGTTGTAGGAGTGTCTTGGTTGACATGTCTTTGCAACATTGCGTGGTCATCGTGGGCCATACCTCTGGATTGGCAAGCTGGGGTGGTAGTCCACCTTTTTAAAAGGGGGACCGGAGGTTGTGCTCCAGTTATCGTGGAATCACACTCCTCAGCCGACCTGGGAAAGTCTATGCAGGAGTACTGGAGAGGATGTTCCAACCAGTGGTTAATGTCATGGCACAACACGACCCCGCCGCTAGGGGTGCTGTCCGGCAGCCCTTGTCTTCTTCGTGCCTTCTGTGTATGCTGAACGGCGCAACTCCTCCCCCTACGAGCTGCATTGTATTGAGCACCGCTTATAAGCTGGGCTCGTGAAAGACGCGGTTGCTGGACTCTATTAGTATTTTTGTGTGTTCTGTCGGTCTGTGTATGCTGCCCCTTTAAGAAGACTGAACCGTGTGTGTTTGGGTATTTCTGTATGTCAGTTTACTTTCATTTGTGCATTTGTTGTTTATCCTGTCTGTCTGCGCCACAGAGACTGTGTGCAGAGCGTTCTGTTTGTTTTGGATTTCTGTCAGCGTTGTGGGGATACCTTCAATAAAGACTGTTTTAGTTTTTCACCCATCGTCTACTCTCTGCTGTGGTCCGCTAATGGTTCTACAATTCCCCCCAGCGTGTACGCGTACACGCTTAGCATGTACATTAGCAGAAGAGTCAAGCCCGACATAGAACCGGCGTACCTTCGCAAGTAAGTGGCTCAGCTGGACCGGCGGGTGGAGATAAACTGGTCCTGCACGGACATTATGGAGGTGATGGCAAGCATCGTGGAGACGCTCAAGCTGTCACTGTCAGCCTTTGCGCCCGCATCAGCCCCCCAACTCTCAGCTCCACATAAGTCCGTGTCTGAGCATGCGTTTCCACCTCCACTAGCATTCAACCCCGCGCTTGCGTCCATGCCAGCACTTGCGTCTACACCAGCATTTCAATCCACACCAGCGTGCTCTTCCGTGTTTGCGCCTCCACTAGCGTGTAACCCCATGCTTGCATCCGCACCGGCGCTTGAGTCCGCGCTGGCACTTGTGTCAATGCCGACACTTGTGAACACACCAGTGCTCGCTTCCGTGTTTACACCCCTGCAAGCGTTTAACCATCCGTCTGTCTCTGGGCCAGTGCCCATGCTCCCGGCTGTTCCTGGGCCAGTGCCCGCACTCTCGGCTGTCTCCGGGCCAGTGCCTGTGCTCCCGGCTGTCTCTGGCCCTGTGCCCATGCTCCCGGCTGTCTCCCGGCCAGTGCCCGCGGTCCTGGCTGTCTCCGGGCCAGTGCTTCCCCTCCCGGCTGTCTCGGGGCCAGTGTCCACACTCACATCTGTCCCCGAGACCCTGCCAGCACCCCGTCTGTCCCGAAGGCACTGCCAGCGCCCTCGTCTGTCCCCGAGGCCCTGCCAGCACTCTGTCTGTCCCTGAGGCCCTGCCAGCACCCCCGCCTATGCCAGAGGCCAAGCCAGTGCCCCAATCTGTGCCCAAGGCCAAGCCAGCACCCCGTCTGTGCCTGAGCTCGTGTCCGAGGCCAAGCTCACGTCCTCTTCTGGCTCCTCGTCTGGTGCGATGTTGGGTTTCAGGCCCCAGAGGCCCATGCTGCAGTCAAGGCCTCTGGCTGGAGCCCAAGCCCCCACCATAACTCAGTGCTGATTCTCAGGGGCTGGCCCAGAGGTCTGGATGGGCAGGTGAGGGTCTAACTCTGCCCTCTTGCCCCTAAGCTCCTTCCATGAGTCACTGTTGGCTTGGAGGGTTTTTGTGGACTGGTTCTGTTCTGTCAGTCTGGTGGGGTCTCTGTTATGACCATGGGGTTGTGCAAGGGGTTTGGTAGGCCTGTTTTTTTGTTTTGCTGACCCATATTTCCAATGATGCGGAAAGACAGCGCATTTATTGTGAACATTTTAAATGGGAGTATTAAACACAGATTATTAAAAACATTAACAGGATTAAAAACAGGATGGCAGTGGCAGAAATGCGCGGTGAGAGCACATCACAGCGAACTTGCTCTCCATTGGCATCTGAGACAGGTAAATAACAGAGGCTGAGGGTCAAAGCTAAATGACTCCTCATGCAAGATAAAAAGCATATCATATACCATAGATTGAAATGAAAAGTCTGTTTTAACATGTTTGAGCCGACAGTCTAATGTTTCAGTGGAACTATATGTTTCTGTGTGTAAAGGTGAGACTGCACCTTTTGTTTTTCCTCCCTGCTCTGTGTTACGATCAGAGTAGGCAGAGATGGTATACTGTGAGCGTCTCACACACCAACATCTTCGTTACGCCTCGTCTCGTCATGTCATGTTTTAGTCGCCAAAGATCCATTTTTGTCACGTTGTCGTCATACAAAAAAAGGTGCGTTGACAATATCATTTAAACAACAGTGCCCCTAAAATGCGACCTCTACACCAATGCAACTTATATATGTTTTTTTTTCTTTATTATGCCATTTTTGGATGATTCGACTTATACTCCGGCGTAACATGACAGTATGTACGCTAACACGCTTAGTGTGTACATTAACAGTTAAACCTTGGATTCAGGAGGAACAATGTGGTTTTTGTCCTGGCCGCAGCACTCTCGACCAGCTCTACACACTCTTCAGGATTCTGGAGGGCGCATGGGAGTTTGCCCAATTTGTCTACATGTGCTTTGTGGATTTAGAGAAGCCTTTCGACTATGTCCCTCGGGCTATCTTTTGGGGTGAAGCATGGTGTGTCGGACCCGTTTGCTATGGGGCATTCGGTCTCTGTATCACTGGAGACAGAGCTTAGTCTTCATTGGTAAGAACATGCTGAATTCTTTTTCTGGTGAGGGTTGGAGTCCAACAAGGCTGGCCTTCGTCACCGATTCTGTTCATAATTTTGATGGACAGAATTTCTAGGCACAGCCGCGGTGTTGAGGGGTTCTGGTTTGGTGGCCATAGGATCTCATCTCTGCTTTTTGTGGATGATGTTGTCCTTTTGCTTTCATCAAGCTGGGACCTCCGGCTTTCATTGGAGTGATTTGCAGCAGAATGCGAAGTGGCCAGGATGAGAATCATCTCCTCCAAGTCCAAGGCCATGGTTCTCAGCTGGAAAAGGGTGGAATGCACCCTCCAGGTCAGGAATGAGATCCTGCACCAAGTAGAGGTCTTCAAGTATCTCGGGGTCTTGTTCACAAGTGAGGGAAGGATGGAGTGGGAGATTGACAGGCAGATCACTGCAGCCTCTGCTATAAAGCTGCACTTGTACCGGTCTGTTGTGGTGAAGAGGGAGCTGAGCCGCAAGGCAAAGCTCTCAAATGTGCCACTCGATCTATGTTCCAACCCTTACCTATAGTCACGAGCTTTGAGTAGTGAACGAAAGAACAAGATCGCGGGTTCAAGTGTCTAAAATGAGCTTCCTTTGCAGGGTGGCGGGGCTCTCCCTTTGAGATCGCACAAGAACCGCTGTTCCTCCATGTTGGGAGGAGCCAGTTGAGGTGACTCGGGCATTTGATTAAAATGTCTCCCAAATTCCTCCCTCTTGTAGTGTTTCGGGCATGTCCAACTTTGAAGAGACTACAGGGTTGACCTGGAACACACTGGAGGGATTATGTCTGTTGGATGGTCTGGGAACGCTGCGGTGTCACCCCAGAAGAGCTGGAGGAAGTAAGAGGGGAGAGGGACGTCTGTACCTCACTGCTTCGGCTGCTGCCCCTGCGACTCGACCCTGGCTTAAGTGGAAGAAGATAATGATGATGATGATGACTGTAATCATTGTTACATTGCATGGTGCATGCATGATGACTGTAATCATTGTTCCATTGTGCTGTAATAGATGTTATACTGTTATGATTGTTATACTGTAAAGATTGTTACAACTTACTTATCACTGAAATTATGTAATGATTGTAACCTTGTAATGATAGCTATACCTTAATAGTCATAATGCTGTAATGATTTTTTTTCTGCAGTTGCAGAAATAGTCGCTGCAGTTATTATTATATTGTACTGATTATTATTCTGTAATCATTGTTTCACTGCAATGACTGTTATATGGTAGTGTTTGTTATGCTGTCATGTTTGTTACACTGTAATCATTGTTGCAGTGTCATGGATGGAATGATTGTTACACTGTAATGATTATTAGCGGTATACTGTGATGACTGTTATGTTGTAGTAGTTGTTGTGCTGTAATGATTGTTATGTTGTAATGACTGTTGCACTGTAACGACTGTTATGCTGTAATGATTGTTATACCGTAATGACTGTTGTTGTAGTGGTTGCTGTGTTGTAATGATTGTTGTGTTGTAATGACTATTGCACTGTCATGGCTGTTATGTTGTTATGACTGTCATATAGAAACACATTTCTCAGCTGCTGCAGGTTTTGCTTAAAGAAGTGCAGCATAATCTGCAGAATTCTGTTACTAATATATTAATGTGATTACTGTGTGTTTCAGTTTGGACAAGCGGACAGCAGGACATAGAACAGGAAGACAGCAGAACAGGAGGACTGCTGGACATGTCCATGCCAAGTACAGTAATATAAAACTCTGATTTTAGTGAGTGAGTGAGTGAGTGTGAGAGAGAGAGAGAGAGAGAGAGAGAGAGAGAATTAAAAAGGGAGACAACTTTTGTTTTACACAAATTAATAATTCATTGTGAATTAATAGTTAGCTGTAATTTGTGTGTGTGTGTGTGTGTGTGTGTGTGTGTAGTAAGTGAAGCTGAGGTGAAGGTAGCTGAGTGGCAGAAGACTTATTACGCGGCTGATTCTGGCATCCAATCAGGAGCCACGACTGTCAATGATGAGGACCAATCAGAGATAAGTGCCAGAATATTAACTGTGGAGGACTGTCCTGCAGGTATACCAACTCTTTTAGCTAGCGGTACAGAGACTGTGTTACTGTGTTTGGTTACATTGATCTGCTGCTAATTCTCATAGATTTCGATGCGCACTCAATTCTTACGCGAGCTCAGCGTGTTCGGGCAGCCATGTTTCCTGAGATGTTCGCCGAACGTGAGGTGTTAACACAGAGTGACTCACAGTCCAATGTTCAACGTCTGACTGAACCCTCACACCTACTGAACAACGCGATTGTTCACCTGATCAATTACCAGGATGATGCTGAGCTTGCCAAACGTGCCATGCCAGAGCTCATCAAACTATTGACTGATGATGATCAGGCATGTGTTGATCTGCTAATTATATCATACTAATCAGAAACAGAATGAAAAAGAGAAATAAAAAAGTATTTGTTCAGTAGCTTCTTGTTGCATGAAACTTGGTAAAAGTTTGAGATATTTATTAGAGTTATGCCCTTGGACTAGAACAGATTTTGGGTAAGGACAGAAAAACGGTGTAGACCAGTCAGGCAAAGCTCATATTAGCAGTTGTAAATGAAAGTAGCTTGTTAAGCAGCGCTGATGGTCCTGCACTCAGGTGGTGGTGAGGAAGGCGGCTCTGATTGTGAGCCGCCTGGTTCGTAATGACGCTTCTCGGCACGTGATGATGCAGTCAGCAGTGATGATGTCAGGGGTGTTGCAGGTGATGCAGAGCTCACAGGATGTGGAAACGATTCGCTGCATGGCCAGCATCTTGCACTGTCTATCGCACCATCACCAGGGGCTGAACACCATCTTTACTGCCGGAGGCATTCCTGCACTCATCCACATGCTCAGGTAAAACACTGATAATCTTCTCATCACACAGAGCACTACTGAAAAAGCTCTCAAACATTCAAGCATGCTGTTTGTTAGTGTTGGGCAAGTTAATGAAAAGTGTTAGCGTTGATAACTGTTAACTTGTAAATCATGGAAGTAGCTTTGTTAATCCACTATTTCTATTGTAAATTAACTTTAACTATTGTTAATAAATAATGCGATAATCTGCTACTTTTCATTATTTTTTATGGGTTGGCACCCATCTCAGCCGACCCTGGGCGATGGCTGGGTGCATCCTGGACAGCTCGCCAAACCATTGCAGCATATCCAGTTTAATAGCTGTTTAATTTACCATTACTTTTTAATATCAACAAAAGTATTTTAAATACAGTTGTTATGTGAATCCTTCATCATAAATTCCTTGTTTATTCCAATAAATGCCTGATCAGTGGGTAACATTTTCAGTGCATTTGTCTTCTTAAAATCAAGGTCCGCTCTACAATAAGATCGATTGTGATCTGCCGAGCATGTAACGTCATGAAATTCCACACTAGTGAAAAGTAATTATCATTAGTAACAATATTATATAGTTCAGAAATAAATGTGCCATGCTTACATACTGAGTACACAGTGTAACTTAGGAAAAGTCGCCTATTGCTCTGTACAGAGAACTGCTCCGCACAAAATTATTAATTAATTATTATTCTTTGTTGAAAATGTTGTGGCCGAGTTGGGCATCACCGAATAACTGAAAGAGTTTTAATCCATCTGAAATGGGATGAGAAAACTTCAAGCTCCCTCTTGTAATGGATAAACATTTCGCCCCCTTGGGGACGTTCCAGATAATAATCTTGCCAGAGCAAAACCAAAGCAGTCACTCAGAGAAATTCTCCTGCTCTTTTTCCTGAATTTCTTTCACGGCTCTGTTGCATTCTGCTTGGTTAGACAATTAAATTGAAGGGTATATATAATGGTTTGTTGTCATAGCGTGGCAGGAGTCCGCCGCCAGAGGGCGCTGTTGAGGCGCTTGGCACCTAATTGTGTGTCATTATTTTCAGGTGTGTGTGTTTAGAAGGGGTCTAGCCCGGGTTTTCTCATGTTTTTCGTGGGTTCATTTTTGTTGCAATACGTTGTGTTTCTCTGTGTCTTTCTGTTTGCTACTCAGTCGGTTTTGTTTATGTTATTCTGTCAGTCGGTTTGCTTTTTTTCTGTTTATTCAATCTGTGAGCTTCCTCCTTTTGAGGAAGGGTTTCTTAGTTTGTTTGTCTTTAAAATAAAGATTTTTTTTGTTCCTGCATTTTGTGTCTCCTCTACTGCTGCGTCTGCAAATGGAGCATAATTACACCCAGCAACAACATGGCATTGGTGCGTTTCGTCTGGCGCCGGACAGAATGAACCCACCACACCTTGCTTCAGTCGATTCAGTGCTCACCGAGGTGGAAATGGTGAGGCGACTACAGAGAGGGAGTGTGAAGCTGGGCACGGCGATTGATGATCTAAGCACAGCTGTAACGAATCTCGCGGCGGCTATGGCACGGCTCCCGGTGACGGGTCAACCGCAGCCGCTGCCCAGGACCGTTCCTCTCGAGTCCTTATACGTTTCGTTATTCGGCGAGGTGCCCCCGTCCCGCTCGGCTTCGGTAGCGGCATGTCCGCTTCCATCCGTCATGGAACCAGCGTCTCTGTTCTTTGTCTGTCACGGGGCTAGCACCCCCGTTCTTGCCTGTCTTGGGGCCATTGCTCTCGTACTCATCTGTTTTGGGGCCATTACCCTTGTGCTCGTACATGTCGGGGCCAGTGCCCCTGTTCTTGTCTGTTGCGGGGCCATGGACTCCGCGGCCGGCGAGTGTGGGGTCGACTGCTTCGCCATGGCCTGGCTTTGTGCCGGAGGTCTCGCTCCGGGCCGGCTCGGGGTCAGTCCCCCTGCGCCCGTCCGGCTTGAGGCCTGTGCCCTCGCCACCGTCTGTAGTCGGACCAGCGGCCGCACCATCGCCCGTTCCCGGGCCTGCCCCCGCGCCCGTGTCCATCTCGGGGCCAGTTCCCCCACGTCCGCCCGTCTCGGGGACAGTTTCCCCACACCTGTCCGTCTCGGGGCCAGTTTCCCCGTGCCCTTTCGTCTCAGGTCCGGTTCTCCTGCCGCTGTCTGTCATCAGACCAGCACCGTCGCCCGTTCCTGGGCCTGTGCCCATGCTCATGTCTGTCTCGGGACCAGTTCCCTCACGTCCATCTGTCTCGGGGCCAGTTCCCCCATGTCCATCTGTCTCGGGGCCAGTGCCCTCATTCACGTCCGTCTCGGGATCAGTTCCCCTGCGTCCGTCTCTTTTCGGGCCAGCGCCCGCATCGTCGCCCGTCTCCGGGCCTGCACCCGCACTCACATCCATCGCCGGGCCAATGCCCGCTCCGCCCTCCCCAGGCCTATTCCCACACTGTCCGTTCCTGGGCTATTGCCCACTCTGTCTGCTGCGGGCCATTGCCGACTCCGTCCCTTGCCGGGTCTATTCCCGCTCTGTCCCTCGCCGGGCCAATTCCCACGCCGTCCATCCCCGGGCCATTGCCTGCTCCGTCCTTTGCCGGGTCTGTTCCCGTGCCGTCCTTCGCCGGGTCTATGCCTGCGCCGTCCATCCCTGGCCCATTGCCCGCTCCATCATTCGCCGGGTCTATTCCCATGCCATCTGTTGCCGGGTCATTGCCCGCTCTGTCCTTCGCCGGGTCTATTCCCACGCTGCCTGTTCCCGGGCCATTGTCCACTCTGGCCGTCTCTGGGCCACTGCCTGCACTGTCCGTCGCTGGGTCTGCGCCCATGCTTCCACCTGTGTCAGCGGTCAAGCCCGCTCTCTTTTCAGTATCTGTGCCAGTGGTCAAGCCCGCTCCCTCAGTGTCTGTGTCAATGGTCCAGCCCGCTCTCTCGCCTGTGTCAGGGGTCAAGCCTACTCCCTCAGTGTCTGGGCCAGCGGTCAAGCCCGATCCCTCAATAACCGTGCCAGCAGTCAAGCCTGCTCTCTCAGTGTCTGTGTCAGCGGTCAAGCCCGCTCTCTTGCCTGTGTCAGCGGTCCAGCCCGCTCTCCCGCCTGTGTCAGTGGTCAAGCCTGTTCCCTCAGTGTCTGTGCCAGCGGTCAAGGCCGCCCCCTCGTCAGTGCCAGCGGTCAAGGCCCACCCTCGTCAGTGCCAGTGGTCATAGCTGCCCCCTCGTCAGTGCCAACGGTCAAGGCCGCGCCCTCGCCAGCACCGGTGGCCCAGCCAGCGCCCTCGTATGGGCTCCAGGGTAAGCCCTGGAAATGCCTGCACAGCGTCGCATGGGTTCGTGGGGCCGAGTCTGCCCCAAGCGTCGCCGATGGCTCGTCTGGCTGAGCGTCCGGCTGCGTGTCCGGTTGCTCGTCCGGCTGCTTGTCTGGGCTCTTGTCTGACGGCTCGTCTGGTTCCTCGTCTGCGGTCTCTAGGCGCCTGAGCACAAACCCCCACCCTGACTGTGTGAACTCTAGGAGGGTAGGGTGGTTTGGACCTTCTCTCGTTTTTCTTTAGCCCCTCCACCAACTTTTGGGAGGGGCATGTCTGTAGGTGGGGCCTTACGGGTTCCCCGTAGGGTGAATATTTACATTTGAATTTCTGTATGATGGTATGTTTGTGTTTCCTTTTATTGTTTTGGCCGGTTAGACTGCCAGGTGGTGGCCTTTTAGAGGGGGTTCTGTCATGGCATGGCAGGAGTACGCCGCCAGAGGGTGCTCTTGAGGTGCTTGACGCCTAATTTTGTGTCATTATTTTCAGGTGTGTGTGTTTAGAAGGGCTATATCTACCCCGGGTTTTCTCATGTTTTTCGTGGGTTCATTTTCGTTGCAATACATTGTTTTTCTCTGTGTCTTTCTGTTTGCTACTCAGTCGGTTTAGTTTATGAGGAAGGGTTTCTTAGTTTGTTTGTCTCAAAAAATATTTTTTTGTTCCTGCATTTTGTGCCTCCTCTACTGCTGCGTCTGCAAATGGAGCATAATTACACCCAGCAACAACATGGCGTCCGGCGCCTGACAGATTGTCATGTTTTATGATTTTTCATGAATTGTATTAGCTGTTTAGTATTTAGGATTTTCTCATATTGTGTGGAACCATTCATTCATTCATTTTCTAAACCACTTAATCCTAATTAGGGTTGTGGGGAGGCTGGCGCCCATCTCAGCCAACTCCTGGCGAGGGCGGGGTACACCCGGGACAGCTCGCCAGGTCATCACAGGACCAACACTCACACCTAAGGGAGATTTGGAACAGCCAATTAGCCTGTTTTTGGACTGTGGGAGGAAACCGGAGTACCCGGACAAACACAGGGAGAACATGCAAACTCCACACAGAAACGCCCAGGCTGGGAATCGAACCCAGGCCTTCTTGCTGTGA
>JAQNCB010000001.1:67031429-67042290 GCA_030068295.1 Euristhmus nudiceps
TTTCTAACAAGCTCCTCCTTCACGATAACTCCTACTCCATTTCTCTTCCCATCTACACCATGATAAAACAGCTTGAAACCTGCTCCTAGACATCTAGCCTTGCTACCTTTCCACATAGTCTCCTGAACACACAGTATGTCCACCTTCCTCCTTTGCATCATATCAACCGACTCTCTAGCTTTTCCTGTGGTAGTCCCAACATTCAAAGTCCCTACTCTCAGGCCCAGATTATTGCCTTTCCTGTTCTCTCTGTGACCGTGGGCCCGTTTTCCTCTTCTTTCTTCGACCCATTTCCACCAGCGCCCTGTAGGTTATTGGCACTAATGGCGGTCGTTGTTAACCCAGGCCTTGACTGATCCGGTATAGAGGTCATAGAATCGATTCGCATATTTACTTTGGCACAGTTTTTACGCCGGATGCCCTTCCTGACACAACTCTCTGCATTTATCCGGGCTTGGGACCGGCACAAGGAAGACACTGGTTTGTGACCCCTTTAGGCTGCATTCCTGATTACACTGGATGTATGGTAATGTAATGAGGGTCGGGCATTTGTGTAAAAATATTATATTTTATGATTCTAACCAGAATTTCACTCTGAAGGTACAGCAAGCTGAATAAAAAGTGAAGTGATGTCACATGATCATGTAGATGATGTCATTATTAATGTGAAGAAAATATTGATTTTATACTTGGTCCATTTTTAAATGTGTGTTTTCTCCTCCAGATGATTTTGAATCAAAGTACTCTTTCCACCCGTTGGATGATTTTCCACCCCCTGACGAGTACAGGCACTTCACCAAGATTTACCCCAGTAAAGCCACCAGAGGTGAGAGAACGTTTCAAAACACTTCCTCAGGCCTGTACATGGCTATGAGTGTTAGTGTTGACACTGTTCATTTACTTTTGATCAGATTTTTCTCTAAAAAGTTTTAAAAGCTTCAAATGTGGTCTAATAAATTGTGTGTGTATCTTTGTGTGTGTGTGTGTGTGTGTGTGTGTGTGTGTGTGTGCGCTTGAGTATGCGCATGTGTCTGTTTCAGTAATGAGAGGAGCTCCTCCGCTCCCTCCTGTGGGCCGGTGAACATTGTGAGCAGTAATGCGTATTCGCACCATGCCTGCACCTTAGTGACAACACCCGCGTCTTGTTGAACTGTGACTCCATCTGTCTGTTTGGGAACGACCAAACCCCCTCTTTCTCTCCACCTGGAAACGGTGACCTGCATGTTACTGATATGTTGTTGTCAAATCCCCAGAATTGTTAACGAGGACATGTGGAATATAATTAGTAAACATCTGTCCTATAAACAAGAATATGCTGTGTATGTGAGAGAGAGGGATACCTAAGCTATTATTAAAACAGATACAATATTAACACATTTCAAAAAAATACGTCATTTTGAAAAAGTGAAACTGCCACAGGTCTAGTGGCAGGCTGCTGTACAGTATAGTCCCGTCCACGCAATGTATTTCAACAGTTAATCATCCATGTCTTTCTCATCCCAACCATCTTTCCATTTGCAGTGTCTAATTTAAATGTAATTTTCTGTAATAATATACACTGCTCAAAAAAATAAAGGGAACACTCCATCAACACCTTCTAGATCTCAATGAATGACATATTCTGGATGAAAATCTTTATTCAGTACATAGTGGAATGCATTGAGAACAAAACACAAGATTGGTTAATGGAAATCAAAATTTTCATCCCATGGAGGTCTGGATTCAAATTCACACTCAATCAAAATAGAAAGTCAGATCACAGGCTGATCCAACTTTTGTAGCAATTCCTGAAGACGAGTCAAAATGAGCCTCAGTAGAGTGTGTGGTGTCCACTTCCTACAACACCTGGACATGCTCCTGATGAAACAACGGATGCTCTCCTGGGGGATCGCCTCCCAGACCTGGATCAGAGGATCAGTCAACTTCTGGACAGTCTCTGGTGCAACATGGCGCTGGCCAGTATGCCAGGAGATGTGGAGGGGGCCGAAGGAGGACAACAACCCAGCAGCAGGACCGTTATCTGCTTCTTTTTGCATGCATGGAGCAACAGGAGGAGCACTGCCAGAGCCCTACAAAGTGACTTCCAACAGGACTCTAATGTGCACATTTCTGCTCAAACGGTCAGAAACCGACTCCAGGAGGATGGTATGATGGCCAGACGTCCACAAGTGGGGCATGTATTTACAGCTCAACACCGTGCAGTCCGATTGGCATCTGCCAGAGAACATCGAGATTGCACTGGAGACTGATAAGAGCAGGTTCACCCTGAGCACATGTAACAGACGTGACAAAGTCTGACGACACTGTGCAGAACGTTCTGCTGCCTGCAGCATCCTTCAGCTTGACCGTTTTGGTGGTGGGTCAGTGATGGTCTGGGGAGGCGTTTCTTTGGAGGGCTGCACACCCCTCCATGTGCTAGCCAGGGGTACCCTGACTGCTGTTGTCCTGAGATGAGATACTGAGACCATATGCTGATGCGGAGAGGCTCGGGTTCCTTCTGATGCATGACAGTGCTAGGCCTCATGTGGGTGGAGTGTGCCAGCAGTTCCTGCATGATGAGGGCATTGATGTTATGGACTGGCTTGCCTGTTCCTCAGACCAAAATTTAATTGAGCACACATGGGGCATCATGTCTCGTTCCATCAACTAGCGCCACGTTGCACCACAGACTGTCCAGGAATTGACTGATGCTCTGAGATCTGGGAGGAGATCCCCAGTAGAGCATCCGTTGTTTCATCAGGAGCATGCCCAGGTGTTTTAGGGAGTGCATACAGGCCCGTGGAGGCCACACACTCTATTGAGGCTCATTTTGACTCGTCTTGAGGAATCACTACAAAAGTTGCATCAGCCTGGGATCTCATTTTCTCCTTTGATTTTGAGTGTGATTTTGAATCCAGACATCCACGGGATGAGGATTTTGATTTCCATTAACCATTCTTATGTTGTATTATTCCGAACACGTTCCACTATGTAATGAATAAAGATTTTCATCCACAATATGTCATTTATTGAGATCTAGGAGGTGTTGTTTGGGTGTTCCTTTTATTTTTTTGAGCAGTATATTTTTATATTTTTTCCAGAAATCATTTTTAATTTATTTTATTCTATGATTAAATGTTTGAAGGTGTGGCTACACTTGACTGACAGAAAACCTGGAAGAGATTGACTGCAGCTCGAGCATCAAATGCTTCCTCTTCATTACAATTACTGACTCTTTTTGACCCCATGCACTGATATACACACAAACATTAAAAGTTTGAGCTTGTATTCATAATTGAATCTGCACTTTATATGAACATGTAATCAACTTTGTAGTGTGTGTGTGTGTGCACACTCTAACACAGTTCAGTAGAGGAAATACACACATTAAAAATCGTTCATGTTTTCCTTTTCTCTGAATTACCATATTTTCAGGACTATAAGTCTCACTTTTTTAATAGTTTGGCCAGAGCGACTTTTATGTGAAATTTTTAACACATTTAAAAATAAATAAATAAATAAATAACTGGCAACCACAATTCACATGTTGTTTATTTTCGCACTGACAACCACAAGAGGGCGCTCTTGGGTTGTGAATTCAGTCTAATCGCTGAAATACTTTGTCAAAAGAGACCTTTGTTGTGAAAAGTCTTAACATGAAGCATTTAGTGCTTGTTGAGATGGCTGACCCAGATTTCCACTGATCCGGAAAGACAGCACATTTATTGTGAACATTTTAAATATCAGTATTAAACACAGAGTATTAAAAACATTAACAGTATTAAAACCGAGGATGGCAGTGACTGAAAAGCACGGTGAGAGCACATCACAGCGACCCTGGCTCTCCATCGTCAACTGAGACAGGTAAATTACAGAGTCTGCGGGTCAAAGCTAAATGACTCCTCACGCAATATATGGGCAAATAATAGACTCCTCATTTCAATTTACAGTATATTTTAGCATGTTAGCGTCAACAGTCCGTTTCAGTGGAACTATATGTTCCTATGTGTAAAGGTGAGCCTGCACGTTTAGTTTTTCCTCCCCGCTAGGTGTTACGAGCAGAGTAGGCAGAGATTGTGTACGCACTGTGACCATGACCAACATTTTCGTTATGCCTCATCTAGTCACGTCATGTGTTAGTTGCCAAAGATCCATTTTTAGTGTGTCATCGTCACGTTGTCATAAAAAAAAGGTGCGTTAACGAAATCATTTAAACAACACAGCCCCCAAAATGCGACCTATACTCCAGTGCAACTTGTATATAGTTTGTTCCGGAGCGATGTATAGTCCGGAAAATATGGTAATATATGTTTACTAATGTACGTTTGTAGTACACGCTGAACAGTATGTACTACATTCATGCAGTGTGTGAATTTCCACAGGGTGCGTGTACCTACATGTTTCGCATGGTGGTATTTCATGAAGTCGTGTATATACAGAAAATGGTGGTTATGCTTTTTACCCACTTCTTTCTCACCTCTTTTTTTAAATTTGCATAGGTTTTTAAAATTTCTTCAGTTGCATGCGTCCTGTCTGTTTTGGCCACCGTTTTCAAAGGCTGGAAGCCTTGCACCTTTTTATTTGGCTAAGATTGTCATCATTAATAGTGAAAAGTATGTAGTGTTGCACCGTCAACATTGTTAGTGTTTTGAGTTATTCTGGTGGTAACAGTGCACTGCATGTTTCCACGTAATTATGTAATATTATAGTAAGTACTGTATGCGAACATGAATCGAGACAATGTTTGTTTCTGCTCATAAAAATCTTTTAAAAGACGTTTTTTACAGTGAAAAACACCCGAGTGCCCCTTTATTTAGTTTACTGACATCCCTCTATAAAAACTGCATAAAAAGGCATTTGTGATCAGTGAACCCACATGTGTGCATAAACAATAACACGAGGATGGATTTGATAAGTTTGTTCGACTCCCCGTGCTGTGTCCTAAACAGGGCCAGATTTTGTTTACTGAAGCTCTGGTTAATCTGGGAAGCTCCAGTTCTGATCCAAGTGTTAAAAGCTTTTGTTCAGTGATGCTATATTAATACATTATATCTGCTAACATGCACAGAAACTCCAGATACAGTATCCAATCATTAAAATCCTCTTACAGTCATGATAACTCGAGTCCTGTTATGAATTGAATATTGGAGAATACTTGTAAGATAACACTCGAGTGCTTCTTTAAACGTATTACAGTTGAGTTTAAATCTACCATCAGCATTTTTATTCACAGCTTCGTCATAAATGACTGTTTCTAATGAGAGGAAAGGTTTGTTTGTTTTTTTATGAAACCTGCTGATAATTTTATTTATTGATTAATTACTGAATGTGAATTTTACTCGATGGTGCCTTTTTAAAAATATAAAATGTTAGAGTTGTGTTTTCTCTCAGCAGTAATAATTATCATATGGCTGAATTCAAACTGCATCTTTCTCAGATACTGGCACCAGCACCAACGATTCCCATCACACAAACGCAGATCATGTTTTGGTGGAAAAATCCGTTTGTTTGTTTGTTTTATTTCCTAGTAGGGATAAACCCCAGTTAAAACTAACTAAAATGTGCACTGTACCTATCAGGACTGTGTACCATGTGTTCAGCAATACATCCTGTGTTTTAATATAAATAGAAGGTCTCTTATAAAGAAACTTAGGAGCTGTGGTTGTGGGGTTGACGACATGATATCACTGCTTTACTTTGAAACTTTTCAGTGTGTAAACAGGGTTCATAATACTCATAATAATGTTATTCTGGTTTAGAATCTCTTGCATCTAATTATCACTGAGCTCTTACATAAGTATATTTCAAATCATTCATTCATTCATTCATTTTATAAACCAGTTATTTCTAATTAGGGTCGCGGGGAGGCTGGCGCCCATCTCAGCCGACTCTGGGCGAGAGTGTGGTACACCCTGGATAGCTCGCCCGGCCATCGCAGGGCCGACACTCACACAACCATTCACATACACACTCATACCTAAGGGAGACCTGGAACAGCCAATTGGCCTACTGTGCATGTTTTTGGACTGTAGGAGGAAACTAGAGTACCCAGAGGAAACCCACGCAAGCACGGGGAGAACATGCAAACTCCACACAGAAACACCCAGGCTGGGAATCGAACCCAGGCCTTCTTGCTGTGAGGCGGGCGTGCTAACCACTTTGCCATCGTGCCGCCTTATTTAAAATCATGATCTTCATTTTTTTATGTAGCTTGAGATGTAGTGTGTTTTACTTATTGTGATATAGTGCATTGTTAACACCACTATAACATCCTGTATTCTTCTACAGTTCAAGATGAGGATGATTTGATAACGATGGGGTGGGGTCATAGGTCGATTTTTCAGATTTTAAAACACTGTTAGTCATTGGGTGCTGAAAGGTTTTCTTTCTTTCTTTTGTCCCCCATTCTTCTATCTGTGTTTATGTAGTTCTCTACGAGTTCCTCTATTGATCTCATGAATTTTGCCAGGCCAGCACTTGTGGCCAGTGGGGGTGCCATAAGTTTGTAATGCCTGTGCCGTACTGAGCCAGTGTTATTGCTGAAGTTTATAGTGAATAAATGAGCATCAGTGGCAGAGTGTCAAGAGGATCCAGACCTTCTGTTTCAGTATGCTGTTCATCACTGGCGTGTAAAGTAAATATTAATGTATTTACTAGTCGGTCTGCACAGTGAAAGTGATAGTGCGGTAACTTCTGTATTGAAGAATCAGTGCGACTGGATTACTTATTTTATTTATGTGGATTTTTTTTTTTGCATGTTCAGTCAGTCAGCCCCTCTGGTCTCCACATGGATGTTATAATATCCCACCAATCATTGAAGAGTTTTGTTCCTTTTCAGTTGAGGTACTTTATTATAAGTATAAACTTTTATTTTATATGTTGATGAACCACATTTTCAGATGACTGTAAAAGTTTATTTTTTGTCATCGTTTATACTCGTGAGGGAATTTCAGCTTGTGGTCATCTTGAACGTGTTATTTTTTACTTTTTTTACACTGGCTGAGAGAACTCGCAGTTTCCTGCAAGACCGAGCCACTCCTTTAGCACCCCATATGTTTGGGACTGACTGGGATCAACGTTTGGATTTTATGCATGGTTGAAACTGCTTTATACTTTCCATTATAAAATCTAATGCATGACGTCACTTCCTGTCAGGTCTTGTAAACGGAACGTACTCAGAACAAAGTGATATAATTTATTCATTAGTAAAATTATATTGATGTTGTAATCCCACAGTATGCAATGTGTATTTCATGAAAAGTTACACATTTTACACCTCAATTAAATTACACACCTGTTAAACTTCCTCTACCTTGCTCCACCTCTTTGGTTCTCAGGAGACTTCCATATTGCGCCATCTTCTCAGCCACGAAGGGGAACATGTACATGACCTGCCTTTTTTATTCTGGACATTTTTTTTACTTGGCTTTATTTCCTTAAGCCCCCTTCCCACATACGGTGTAATACGGTGTATCGACGGCGGATGCCCATCCCTGCTCATCCAGGAAACATCCCTGAGGATCCCCAGTACACCCCTGGGCATCCCTACTAGCCGTGGCGGATACGGCGAAGCCGTGGCCACAATGCGAAAATTTCAAACTTGTTTGAAATTTCCGGGAGTCTGCTCCCGGTAAGACACAGCCGGCGGACATCCGACGGACATACGCCTACACCCGGCGGCTAATCCGGCACATACGTGAACAGCCGAAGCAGACACTTGGCATGTGAAGTTGTCGGATCCACCACGGCTCCATGCCGGGTGTGCAGGGATGTGTCACGGATGGGTTCTCGGCTGTGACAGGTGTACCAGGTATGAGGTACGTATGCGACGGATAGTGCCAGCTGATTGGCGGACACCATGTATGAGCCGACGAGTGCACTACGGCTTGAGGACGGGTCCACTACGGTTTGGAGGTAGTATAAATAGGAGTGCGCTGACCCAGAGAAGTCATTCGTATCTCTGCTTTCGACGAGATCACATCAACGTGTACGACAACATAGTCTACAAGAATGCCTAGAACCAGAGCTTCCAAGAAGTCCACAACTGTTGCTGCCAGAAGAGAGCCGGAAGAACAGCCACGCCAGTCAATGCCTGCTGATGAGGGGCCTACCGAAGAGCCTGCTGCGGAGCCTGATGAGGATGTTGAGCCAGCCAGTCCGGTTCCTGGACCTCCTTTGCCAGTTTTGGGCCGGACGTCCAGACCTGGATCATCCTTGTCTCAGCGCAGCTCTGAAGACCCAGCCAGGAGAAGGCATGGAGACAAGCTGCACCTGCCTCCCGAAGATGAACAGAAGGTGGCTGACTGGTTAGTGGACCACCCTATGTTCTATGACAAGGCCCGGCCTGACTACAATGACACTGCCCTGAAGTCCCGGAAGCTGGAGGAGATAGCTGCCTCTTTCTGTTCCCTGCTCTGCCCACGCCTTGAAGATCTGGCTGGATTCCATGCGGACATCGGCTGGCAAGCTTCTGAAGCAAGGCCCTTCTGGAATAGTGAAGAAGAACCCAACGGAGGAGTCCTGAGTGATCCAGAACTTTGTGTTCCTAGCCAACCACATCAAGAGGGTGCCTGGCAGACAGGCTGGTCAGATCGTGCGGCAGAAGAGGACCTCTGACTCCAGTTCCAGCGAACAGCCCCAGTCAGGTCCCGAGGAGGAAGAACCTGAGGTGGCCTTCATCGAGGAGCCTGTGGCTGGAACCTCCAGGGGGAACGGGAAGAAGAGGAAGACTATAAACTCCTATGGTCCAGTGACTCGACGATGCTTCCCTGCTGACCTCCCAAGCTGTGGAACAGAGGACCAAGGTGGAAGAGGCACCCAAGGACCCCCACAGCCTACGTGTGAAGAACTGGTGCTCTACATCGAGGCCATGGAGCTTGAGAAGGATGACTACGAAGACTTCCAAGCGCAAGTGGTCTCCCTGCTGCACCAGGTAAAGAGGACTGCATGCCAGAAGAGACAACAGCAACAACACCAGTTCCAGCATCCACCACAGCCCACCATGATGCATCCCATGCCCATGCAGCACCAGGGCTATGGGATGGCATATGTGCCTATGCAGCCGCCTCCTGCACCTTACAGGATGCCACAGCCCAGCCGCAGCAGCAGCCGGTGCCTTCAACATCAGGACCTGCAACAACCAACACCAATCCTCCATCCATCGGCAGCCGGTTGGCCTCTTTGTACAACATGACTCCAAGGACTCCACTCTCCTTCACCAGTCAGAGGAGCCCAACAACAACATCACCATCCGAGGTCCAGCAGCAGCCATCACCAGTGAGCAAGTCTTGCTCCAACTGAAACTCCTGGCCCTTTTCGGGCTACCAAATCCTCCAAAAAAGAATAAACCAATCATCACAGTGTGTTGGCAAAAAAGTTCCCTCCGTCCCACTTACTAATGAAAAACCCCCTATGCACTTTCCATATCAATGACCTTTTCTTTCAACTTTCTTTTACTTTTTTTTTAATCTCTGATACCACTCTCAGAATTTAATTTTCTTTTGGCCTAACAACTAAAGTCTTTTTATTTATTTATTTATTTATTTTTGGCCATGACAAAAGCACTCATCTTTTTTGCGGGGCCTGACACAAGTACAAGTGTCTCCTTTTTAAAATGGTAACAATTAATGGGAAGCACATGACGGTAATAATATGTACAGGTTTTTACAACACACAAATATGTACAATTTTCTTACTAGTAATACCTATATACATTTAGGAAATTCTACTTACAATAGCTACATACATGACATGTAATACAAATATATACAAAGCGAAATCCACAGGTGGAGAGACTCGGCCATGTTGCCCCGCCACTCAACACTGCCAGCTTCCGAGTTGAAGTACTCCACCAAGTACAGTCTCTGTCTTTTGGCTTGTGTTGTCCCATAATTGCTTCTGGGTCCTGGAGCAGCATCTTGCAGTCCTCCTACATCTCTCCATGTACCTGGGATGACTTGATGTGTGGCTCCATCTTCTCCATTTACCTCATTGTGGGTCTGGGCAGGGAACTGGATTCGCAGCAGGTTATGCAGGCAGCAGCAGGCCAGGACGATGGACTCCACAGTCTTTGGTTGCTGTGGCATAGTTGTCAGGAGATAACGAAATCTGGCTGCCAGGATGCCGAAGGCATTCTCTACCACACGTCTGGCTCTGGGATCATCTATAGTTGTAGATGCGCTGCTCTATGGTCATGTTGCGTAGAGGCAATGGATTTATCAACCAGCTGCTAAGAGGAAAAGCGTCATCCCCCAACAGGAAGCATGTCACAGGCACTTGGTCACCAGGAAGTGGTTCTGCAGAGGGTAGGCCTAGAGTATCACTGTCCAACCCTTCCCGGAAGTCCGTCTCAGCAAACACCCCGCCATTGGATCCAACTCCATTCGCTCCTGCATTCACGTAGATGAACTTGTAGTCAGCATCCACTACAGCCATCAGCACTACGAAGTAGAAGCCTTTGTAATTATAGTAAATGGAGCCGGACTTCTTGGGACATCTGAGGGTGACGTGCTTGCCATCAACTGCACCTATGCAGTGGGGGAAAGTTCCAGCGGTCCTCAAACTGCTTCGCCACATGCCTCCATTCATCTGGTGTTGATGGGCATACTATCACCTCCTCAGCATAGGCGTTGATGATAGCCTCGCAGACCTCCAGAATAAACTCTGAGATGGTGTTGTGGGCCACTCTGAAACCATACATCAGACTCTGGTAGCTGCTTCCTGTTGCCAAATATCTCAGAGTAATTGCAAGCTTCAGGCCAGGCTCCAGTGCCTTCCTCCAGGTGTTTTGTCTCTGTATCTTCCCCTGGATCTTCTCTAAAATTTCTTGCAAGATTGCAGCGTCGATGCACAGGACATTCCTCAGTCTGCCTTCATCTTCTCT
>JAQNCB010000001.1:68786348-68796575 GCA_030068295.1 Euristhmus nudiceps
GGGGGTGAAAATTCTTCTCGGACTGACTCAGACCTTGGACTGGACGCGGGACCGCTAGACAGTCTCCGCAGCCTTCGTAGACTGGGGAAACTTTTTTGGAGGAATGGACTTGGGAAGTCCAGCACTTAGTTCTGGGGACGTTATATGTAGGAGAGATAGGTTTATTTTTGACGAAGACATGACAAAGACTGACTTTTGACTGTTGGAGTTTGGTGAGTATTTTTTTCTCAGCCAAGGCCGTGAGTACTATTGGAAGAGATCTGCTCGGTAAGACAATTTCGGTGGTTTTTAGTTTCCTGTTTGTTTTTATTTTGATGTTTATTTTTATTTGCATGCTATTTTTATTTTATTCTTTGTTTATTTTTGTTTTATGGATCCATGTTTATTTCCATTTTTAACTGGGTTTTATTGTTAAGAATATTGGGGTGAAAAACACTGCCTCTTCTCAATTCATACACAATAGTATGTGTGACCATTAAGTTAGTGAGTGCGGGCCTATATTAACAGGGACTGTGTAATTGACACAGGACTACCATATGATAAGAAACTTTCCACTGAATTATCTGGATAAAGTTTTTTCCAACACCTGACATGGATGATGTCACATCACATGAGAGTATACGAGATTCAATGAGAGCGTCATAGAGCGCAGTGGTGAAACATCATACACAAGCGCCGTGTTTAAATGTCCGCTTTTATTGTATATTTCTATAACTTACAAGCATGTCCTTTTTTGAAAATATATTTTAAACTCGCCAAACGATGCGAGTTGGTAACTGAACAGCAGAAAAAGTATGGAGTGAACGAGAAACTTGTGAGGGACTGGAGAAAAGCGGAGGTTACTCTTACTGCAATGAAGAAAACAAAAAAAGCTAATCGCGGGCTAAAAGCTATAGATGGCCACAGCTGGAGGAACGAGCTCGAACATTGGTGCTTGAACAATGTGCTGCCGGTGGAAGCTTTCGTGTGCAGGTAGAAGCACGCAGAAGAGGAAGTTGTGCTTTGTTTACCTCTGGAGTTGACCGAGTTGTTCAGACAAGTGACAGCGAGGATGATTATTATACATTTCAAATTATATAAGGGGACACTGATAGGTCTATTGCTCTATATGAATGGAATATTACAGGAAAAAAAAAAAACTACACCAAAACTCTGACTAACAAAAAGCTACTGGCAGCCAAATTTTATATTAGTACTAAGGGGCCATGCTTAACTATTTTAGTTTGGTGCTAAATAATGGCCCCTCCTTGAATCACCACCTTATCAGGGTGGAAGGGTTTGCATGCCCTAATTATCCTAGGAGCTATATTGCCGGGGGCATTATGCGCCTGTTAAGGTCACTAAAGGCAAACAGGTCCAGAAGACCTCTATATGGCTAAAAACAAAAAGGACACTGTTTCCTTTGCCTGGCTGCAGGTCACCGGGGTCCCCCTGTAACCAGGCCTGGGGGAGGGGCACGAAGGCAAGCACCTGGTGGTTTGACTTCTGCCCGTGGAGCCCGGCTGGGGCCATCCCGAAAAGGAGATATGGGTCCGCCCTCCCATGAACCCACCACCTGTGAGAGGGGCGATTGGGGTCTGGTGCGCTGCGAGTCAGGTGGCAGCTAAAGGCATGGGTTCTGTTGTACTGATCCTCAGCTACGGCCTGACTTTTGGGACATGGTTATCACCTTTCTGGCAAGGAAGGAGCCTGAGCTGGTGCGTGAGGTTGAGAGATACCAACTAGATATAGTCGGACTCCTCTCGATACATGGTTTGAGCTCTGGAACCACAGATCTTGAGGGGCTGAACCCTATTCCATTCTGGAGTTTCTCCTGGGGAAAGGCAGCGAGTTGGCATGGGCCTCCTTGTTGCAATCCATCTCAGTGCTCACATGTTGGGATTTTCCTAAGTTGAGAAAAGGGTGGATTCCCTCTGCCTTCAGGTGGGGGAACGGGTCCTGACTGTTTGCACTTATGCACCAAATGACAGTTGAGTACCCACCCTTTTTGGAATCTTTAGGGGGCGTGTTGGAGAATGATCCCCCTGGGGACTCCCTCGTTGTCCGCCGATGTGGGCAAAGACAGTGTGACCTGGAGGGGTGTGATTAGTAGGTACAGCCTTTCCAGTCTGAACCCGAATGGCGTTTTGTTGTTGGACTTCTGTGATCTTCATGGTTTGTCCATAAACATAACGGTGTCCATAAGTGCTCTTGGCACCAGGACACCCTAGGCTACAGTTTGATGATCGACTTTGTAGTCGTGTCACTGGACTTGCAGCCACATGTTCTTGGCATTCAGGTGAAGAGAGGAGCCCAGCCAATCAACTGGTCACTATCTGGTGGTGAGCTGGCTGCGATGGCAGGGGCGGCTGTCCTCCAGACCTGGCAGGCCCAAGCATGTAGTTAGGGTCTCCTGGGAAAGTTCGGTGGAGTCTCGTGTCAGAGGGGCCTTTAACTCCCACCTCTGACAGAGCTACACCTACATCCCGAAGGAGGCGGAGGACATGGAATCCAAATGGGCCATGTTTTGTGCCTCCATCACTGAGGTGGCAGCCCATAGATGTGGCCGGAAGTTCATTGATGCCCGTCATGGCAGTAACCCCCGAACCCGGTGGTGGACACCTGCAGTCCGAAGGGCTGTCCTGCTGAAAAAGGAGGCCTATCAGGTCTCATTGGCCTGTGGGACTCCTGAGACAGGTACCAGCAGGCCAAACGTGCTGCAGCCCGAGCTGTCACCGTCGCAAAATCTCGGGCGTTGGAGGAGTTTGGCAAGGGCCTAGAAAACGACTATCGGTTGGTCTCGAAAAGGTTCTGGACCACCATCAGAGGCCTCAGGAGGGAGAAAGCAGTTCTCCACAAATACTGTTTACAGTGGAAGTGGGGAGCTGCTCTCCTCGATTAGGGATGTTGTCGGGAGGTGGAAGGAATACTTCGAGGACCTTCTCAATCCCACCAACATGTCCTCGGTGGGGGGAGGAAGACCCTGGGTGTTTGGGTGAGGGTCCACCCATCGCTGGGACTGGTTGCCAAGGTAGTCAAATGGTTGGTGATCGGGCTCCGGGGGTGGATGATATCCACCCTGAATATCTCAGGGTTCTGGATGCTGTAGGACTGTCTTGGCTGACACATCTCTGCAACATCACGTGACCGTCGGGGGCCATACCTCTGGATTGGCAAACCGGGGTGGTAGTTCTTTTTAAAAGGGGTCTGGAGGGTGTTTTTCAATTACTTTGGAATCACACTCCTCAGCCTACCAGGGAGTCTATGCAGGAGTACTGAATCGGATGCACCATCCTCTAGTTGAACCTCGGATTCAGGAGGGGACAAGGAGGTTTTCATCGTAGTCGCAGCACTCTCTGTCGTGGTGAGGAGGGAGCTGAGCCACAAGGCAATCTACCAGTCTACCAGTCGATCTATGTTCCAAACCTAACCCGTCATGAGCTTTGGGTAGGGATTGAAAGAACAAGATCGCAGATGCAAGTGGCTGAAATAAGCCTCCTTTGCAGGGTGGCAGGGCTCCCCCTTTGAGATAGGGTGAGAAGCTCAGCCATTGGGGAAGAGCTCAGAGTAGAACTGCTATTCCTCCACATTGAGAGGTTCCAGTCGAGGTGGCTCGGGATCTGGTTAGAATGCCTCCCGAACACCTCCCAGGTGTGGTGTTGCAGACATGTCCAACCGGGAAGGGACTCCGGAGTCGACCCAGAACACGCTGGAGGGACTATGTCTCTTGGCTGGGCTGGGAATGCCTCGATGTCCCACCTCGAGGAACTGAAGGATGTGGCTGGGGAGAGGGATGTCTGGAACTCACTGCTTAAGCTGCTGCCCCACGACCTGACTCAGGATTAGGTGGAAGATGATCATGATGCTACATAACGGCAATGGCATTTATTTGACACAGTTTTTGAGATCTTGGGGACATGGTGTCCTTTAAGATGTGACGAGAGAAAAACGAACTACAATAAGATCTTTGGAGGTTGTTGAAATTGACATAATGCTTGATTTTAAGCAATTTATTTCCATTTTCTTAGAGTGCAGATAGAATCTTGGTACTACAAAAAAAATAAAAAATAAGCTGACTTGAGTGCACCATAATACCTAGTTAATAAACAGGGTAAACAGGAGACAATAGGAAATGCCCAAGTTTGGGGTTCTTGTGGATTCCAGCAGTCTCTCGCTTTGAGTAGCCAAGTTTATGATGGTAAATCACTGTAGGCTAAATAACGAGATCAAATATTTAGATATCTTACTGTAACTAGAGTTATGACGCCACTCATTGCAAGACAGGGATACTTATGAAATTCAGTGGGACATATCTCCTTGTCCACAAACAGTGTGCGCATATTTGTATGTCTTGGCGCTCTTCCTAGCTTAGTTCTTTCTACTTATTTATTGATTGTTTTGAATAATGCATATTTTTCAGCCATTTCCATTCCCGGACATTCAGGTTTTTTTTTTTGTTTTTTTTTGCGCCCACTTTCTTTGTTTCTGAAAGCCGTATGGTAACCTGGCAAACTGGTAATATGATGGCATAAAAAGAAACAGAATTCAAAGACTAACTTGAATCGGCTGTTTCACCAGGCTGCGTGACCTAAATATTCTCTTCACATCTAGAGCTAACATGTAGAAAAGTTCAGGGTTTTAGTGTGTGTGTGAAAAGAGCTTAGTAGTTGCTTCCACACTCCAGAAAGGTTTCTCTATTGGAATGCACTGCAGTAACAGCAGCTCACTAGGAAAAGACCGTCACAAACATTTTCCCTCCCCTGCTGTGGTTAAAACATTGTTTAACATTAAACAGAGCTCTTTGGCTCAAAACCTTTCTCAGTCATGTCCAGTGCTGGATTAATGTTGTAAAAATGTGCGTGATATAAAACATTCGTACCGTGGGTCTCTTCCATCGTAGAGGCTAGAGAGAAAAAGCAGAAAAGGAAATTGTTAAAGAAATAAAATAATGTGATGCATGGTATGGTTCTGTAAGTAATGGAAATTTTAATTAAAAAAAAAAAAAGAAAAAGTGACAATAAGATAAAGAAAAAAGTTTTGTAAAACAGAAGCCAAATAGAACCCATATTTACATACCTACATAACACTATGCAATTCCATGCACAAAAGACGTGCATATGCACACATTCCCCACCCCCCCACACACAGATGTATATGAAATGATATCAATCTTTTTTACAGCAAGCTTCTTACTCCCATGCTTATGCATTTACTACAAAAGGAAATCTTTTATGTCCTTATTTTATCAGAAAATATTTTTCCACAACAATTTTCTCTTCATAAAGACCATGGGAATATTTAGACATCAGAAGTCAGAAATGTATTTTTTTTCTCCTTCATCACCATGAGAATATTTGAATAATAAAATAGAAGGCACACACACACACTCTTGCATTACATGACAATGTCTTACCAAAAGCAGACTACAGTGTGCAGAGCGGCCTCTTTCTGGGGGGGGGGGGGGGGGGGGGGGGGAATTTTTATGCACCCCCCCCCCCCCCCCCACAGCTAATGAATGGGGTGTTTGTTAAAACAACCTGGATAGGTTACCTTGCTGCCACCACCAACAGCACCATCACCCTCAAACTCAAACAAAGAGGCTGTGTCATATACTTCGACATTTCATTACAACACAGTGAAACTGTGTGCTTTGCTGTGTTTTACAGATATGTGGAATTACATTTGCATAAGAAAACAAATTAGAAATTAGAATGCTGATAAAAACACTTGCTTCACATGTTATATAACAATAATTCCATCACAGTGTTGAGTGGAGGGGGAGGAGAGAAGAAAAAAAAAAAAAAAAAAAGACATTCCTAATGGGAATTCAAGCGGTCACGTCATGGTTACTGTGCATGCCCAACCTTTAACAGATACAAATTAGTAAATGAGCACATTAAACTATTGAATTTTGACCCTGCCTTAAAAAATTTCAACTACATATTACCACAAAAAGCTGCAAAAAGTAGTGATTCTACAAACCAGATGTGCACAGCAGTAATAAGTACCTCAATTTTACTTTTCTTAGCATGTTTTGCTTTTTCTAGCACTTTGTAGGGTGCAATTTATGCATGTATCCAATCAAACTGACATTGCACAGTATTATAGACTGTACTTCACGTTTCAAAAGCAAATTTACTGATAAAAAAAAAAAAAGCTAAAATCAATAAACACACGAAAAACAAACTAAATATTCGATTAGCTCTTCTGTCTGCCAATAACTGCCGATGGCCACAACTATGGCACTTTTCTCCTCGTGGACGCAACCTAAATTTAAAGCACCAAAAAGGACACTCAGAAAATAATCCCACATTTAAAACAAGTTATCTTCCAAAACAGGATTCTTCAATTTCAAAATAAATTAGCAGCAACATAGAACATGAACTTAAGTGGATAATTAAACTTACAAATTAACCCAGATCGTGAATAGTAAACAGAAAACTCGTTACAGGGATCCCTCACTTAACCACTAGCGGTTAATGGGGGGTTGAGACGCCCCGCAAAGACCGAATTTCCACGATGTAGGATCGACCGCCCCGACTGATCTATACCTGCATGTGCATATAATACCGTATTTTCCGGACTATACATCGCTCCGGAGTACAAGTTGAATCATCCAAAAATGGCATAATAAAGACAAAAAAATATATACAACTCGCACTAGAGTAAAGGTTGCATTTTGGGGGAAGTGCTGTTCAAATGATTTTGTTAACACACCATTTTTTCTATGACGACAACGTGACGATGATGCACTAAAAATGGATCTTTGGTGAATAAAACATGACGTGACGAGACAAGACGCAATGAAAATGTTGGTGTGCGAGATGCTCACAGTGCGTCTCTGCCTACTCTGCGCCTAGCACAGAGCGTGGAGGAAAAACAAAAGGTGCAGGCTCACCTTTACACACAGGAACACATAGTTCCACTGCAACATTAGACTGTCGGCTCAAACGCTAAAACAGACTCTTCATTTCAATCTACGGTATATAATATGCTTTACATCTTGTGTGAGGAGTCATTTAGCTTAGCATTAGCATTTAATCTCTGTTATTTACATGTCTCATATGCCGATGGAGAGAAAGTTCGCTGTGATGTGCTCTCACTGCGCTTTTCAGCCACTGAAATCCTCCATTTTTAATCCTCTTAATGTTTTAAATCCTCTGTGTTTAATATTCCTACTTAAAACGTTCACAATAAATGCACTGTCTTTCCTGATCATTGGAAATCTGGGTCGGCCTTCTCAACAGCACTAAATGCTTCCTGTGTTGCCAGTGTTTAAAAAAAAAAAAATCAACAAGTGAAATGCGGTTGCCAGTGTAAAAAAAATAAAATTATATAATAATGTGTTAATAATTTAACAAGTCGCTCTGGAGTATAAGCCACCCCTGGCCAAACTATGAAAAAAGGTGTGACTTGTAGTCCGGAAAATACGACATCAATAAATACATATTCAATGCTATAAATGCTTATAACAATTAAACATTCAAAAATGCACAAGATGTAAAAATCTAAATAAAATATAAATAATATAAAATACATACGTGTAATTGTACATAGATGTAAATAAAGTGTAAGAAATGTCTTCACCCCAGTTTTTTCTGTCGCAAACGCTGTTATTTCAGAGCCGAGTCCCAAACCGGAGTCGGTAGTGACCTTGCTGCCCTCCGCTTAACTATTTCCCTACTTAATAGTGAAAGAGTGAAGGAACAAGCTGCAAGATGACTACTGACTTCGGTTTGGGATGCAGCCTCTGAAATCTCGCAAGCTGATTGGCCTAGACGAACTTCCCACCGAATCTGAGTCAGTAGCGACCCCTTGTGACGTTTTCATTAACTTTTTTCCATATGTTTGCTTACTTTTATTGTTTTTATGAATTTTTAAAAAAAAAATCCGCGATGCACCGAAACCTCAGAACCTGAAGCGCGATATAGCGAGGGATGACTGTATTAACCTTTCTTTGCTCCAAACTGAACTCAGGAAATGCATGAATATTTATTTATTTATTTATTTCCCCCTAAAAGGAGCAGCACTACTCTTATAACATCAGGCTTAGGCACCCAGCAATGAGATATCCACAAGGAGCTCCACAGGATTTAGACACGTTAACAAATTCACCTTGGCTTGATTTCTTGATAGGATTACAAAGCATGCACAGCATATGACTCCGCTGCTTTAAGACTAAAAGGCGTTTAATTCAAGAGCAAAGAGTCCATCAATCAGAAAATTTTAGATGATGCAGCATTCTTAGTTTAAGAAGCTGCTATAAAAATAGAAAACACCACAATATAAAGATTAATTATAAAATAGATCTGAATAAAGTCTTAAATGATGTTAAACCTTCCACATTTTAATTTTTCTCATCACTAAGCACTATGTCCAGCAATCACAGGAACACTGGCAATGAGGCAGGAACCCACCATAATTGGGATGCCAGTCTATCGTTGGGCATCATACATACACACTCAAAAAACCCCAGAGAACCCAGATAAAACCCACACGGACACTGATTTCTATTGAGGAAAAAACAAAAAACACACACACACACACACACACACACAAACATAACAATACCATGTTCATTCACAAAGTTACACAGACAGGAACCTCTAAGAAGCTTTAGTACTTTTTATTAAAAAAAAAAAAAAAAAAAAAAGTAGCACTTAGTCTGTGTGATGACTGTCAGACCCATTCTTACACTCTTTTGCAATGTTTAGAACACTAAGAGTCAGTAGTGTGCAGTGAAAAAATTTATATTTTTGGAGGGAAGCAAAGTACTGCAGTGTGCTTAACTTTATATGCATTACAGTAATGAAGCGTGCAATCATTTGTATGTCCTGCGCAGTGCACGTTTCACAAAGCAAGAGCCTTAAAATGCTAGATAAACCTTTGTGAAAAACTGCTGGAGACACATTCCTTGCATACACATCTAAGCCTCAACTCACTTACCTGGCATCTCCCTGCCAAAAGCTGAGCCTATGCACGCACACACGCACACAGACACAAAGGCCAGGAAAGTGCTGTTAAGGTGTCTTTCCTAGACACAGATTAATTCCAGGTTTGAAATAAAGGGACTTTCTCTTGGTCATCGCCATTAATGATGTTATTTACCCAAGGCTTGTTCAGTCTGACATAACTAGTGGAGATCTGTTTTTTTCGATGTTGCTTCTTGCACATTCTTTAAATTATCCCTCTAGCTAAAAACAGGTTACGTGGGGCAAAAAAACAGGTATGAAAATGCTGCTAGCTCGTCTTACCAGGTCACAATAGGCACTGATCCAACAGCGTAGACACATGCAAATGAAATATTCCTCAAAATACACCCCACCCCTCACCAGTTACCTTTTCTACCAAATTTAGCACAAAGTATCTAGTAAGTGTCTAAAAACCACAGAGAACATGAAAATGAACACTCACCCAAACCTGGAGCTAGATGGGGAAAAATGAACAGTGCAACCAAAGCAAGCTCCATCTCGCCTGAAAAACAAGAGTGCGTGTGTGTGTATATGCGAGAGAGACAGAGAGCGAGAGAGATACAGAGAACCACCTCCTGTGCACTTACACGTGTTATACAACTGCTCTGTAAGTCAATGTACAACACATTCAGCTCTTCACTTAAAATCATTTGATAGACATACTATTTTAATGAGCAAAATCTAAGTAAATTGAATTAATACAAATGTAATGACTTCTGTACAAATACAAGTGAATCAAACTTTTTAGTAAACTTCATATTTTTTAGTAAAAAGTAATTATACGTTACTATACAAGTTTTGTAATTATTTGTTTCATACAAGAGAATACATAACATTCTCATAAATACTGAAATGGCCTATTAATCCCATCAGTGCATCCAACTGGTGTCCCCGTATTAGGCTCCTGTGCGTGACGTCACGATTTCTGTGAGCGCCACATTGCCGGTCAAACAAAGGGCTCGGCAGTGTGTGAGCTACTGTGAAAAAGGGTCATTCGGTCTTTTTTTTTTTTTTTTTTTTTAAACAATGCCAGAGATGTGTTGCACCGTGGGCTGCAGTAAAAGGCGTGATGGGTTTTTCCAATATTTCCTTCTATCGAATTCCAGACGAAAAGTCGAGAAGAGAAAAATGGATTTCGGCTATAAAACGCGAGGACCGGACACCCACTCAATACACTCGCTTATGTAGCGAACATTTCATATCCGATAAGTTTTATTTCTTTGATATTGTTTAGCTGATGACAATTGATACTGTAAGAGTGATTCAATTCACAATT
>JAQNCB010000001.1:68854130-68868130 GCA_030068295.1 Euristhmus nudiceps
GTGTGATGGTCTTTCCTAGGTAGACATAGCTGTCTACTGCTGCGATGGTAGCGCCATCTACATTGACTCTTGTTGGGGTAACATGCTTGTTGTACATCACCTTTGTATTAATTATATGATTATATAATTAATAAATAAATAATAAATAAATGTAAAATAATTATAATACAAGAAAATCACAGCACGAGGGAAAGTGTGTGTTGTGAGCTTTTTCAGCTGATCTAACTACAATAAACCTAGGTTATATTGAGTCAGGTTATAGCCTTTAGCATGCTTATTTTACCCCAGCACATAACATGTAGCTGTTTTATTTACCAATAAATAAGCTGTTTATTGTTAAATACTCATTGTAAATAATTATATTGAAAGCAAATTTTTGCTATTAGCTTGTTTAGCATTTGATCTAACTCCACACAAACAAGCCCTCAGTTCAGATCTACTGTACTCATATACATTGTGTCTAGACCTCATGTGCCTGGAGTGTGCCAGCAGTTCCTGCATGATGAAGGCATTGATGTTATGGACTGGCCTGCCAATTCCCCAAACCTAAATCCAACTGAGCACATCTGGGACATCATGTCTCGTTCCATCCACCAGCACCACTTTGTACCACAGACTGTCCAGGAGTTGACTGATGCTCTGTTCCAGGTCTGGGAGGAGATCCCCCAGGAGAGCACCCATCGTCTCACCAGGAGCACGCCCAGGCATTGTAGGGGATGCATACCGGCATATGGGGGCCACACACACTACTGAAGTTCATTTTGACTCGTGTTGTGGAATCTCCACAGGAATTGAATCAGCCTGTGATCTGATTTTCCACTTTGATTTTGAGTGTGATTCTGAATCCAGACCTCCATGGGATGAGGATTTTGATTTCCATTAATTATAATTAATTCTGATGTTTTGTTCGCAACACATTCCACTATGTAATGAATAAAGATTTTCATCCACAATATGTAATTTATTGAGATCTAGTGTTAGGACCGGATACATGGACTCAGTAGGCAGAGACAGAGGCAGTTGATGGTATACTGAGAGTTTATTGCATAAAACATGACAAAGACAGAAGAGGTCCGGTGAAGCAGGGAAAGCAGGTGAGTAGTTCTCAGGAGAACTGAGCTGGCTGGAGTCAGGGTGCAGAGTGAAGCTTGTGATCCTGGACAGAAGACACAAAGGATCAGGAACTGACATGCAAAGGCACTGGAACAGCACAAACAAAAAGGTTAGTAAAATGCAAGGACCGCTGGTGCAGAACTAACAGAGTAGCTAGGTCTATAAGCCAGAGCTGACTGACTGTGGATCAGGAGCTAAAGGAGGCAGGAGCTGATGATCTGATGAGTAGCAGCTGTGAGGCCCCAACTCCGAATTAGCCAATTAGTGAACTTGCTCTGAAACACACAGGTAGAAAAAGACTGGGAAGCAGAGGGTTTGACATCTAGGAGGTGTTGTTTGAGTGTTCCCTTTTTTTTTTTTAGCAGCACCCAAATGTAATCACAGTTATATCGTTTTTAATATTTAACCATGCTCAAACACTAGAAATTTGTTGCTTAGCTTCACTCAACTGGAGTCACACTGAGCAACACACAGATAATACACAGCAGCATCACTATCTGCATGTTCGTGTTGAAATTAAACAGAAAACTTCCCTAACCCATGAGAACACTTTCATTTAGGCAAGATTTCACTGTTATTTCCTACACCTTTCCACGGATGGAAAATTAAAGGACTCCAGAGTTCATCTGCTCCAGTAAACATTTGCGGTTCGGTCACAATATGCACGAACTGGACACTCAGGACATAGATAGAATTTGTCTGATAACTCCATCCCCTGAAGGCTGTAAGGGTCAATTACATGACATGAAGTTATTTTCTGATGGTATCTATGCTATGCAGCATGGAAAAGGTGTACTACTTGGCCCCGCCGATACGCGCATGCACAGAAGCCTGTTCTGAATATAGTAACATCTGGCTTATGCCGTTCAGTGCTATTCCAGCACCACCTCCTTCAGTGTAAAACCTGGTTCCTTCAGTCACTCTTTGCCAGTTTGTTGGTTCACTCTGCGTGGTAATCACCAGGTCAAGAAAACTCCTTCCATTGCTTGTCTTTTAATTTCCATGTTGTTTAATTTTTACTTTATAGTCTTCCCTTGCCTCCTTGTCCTCATCTCAGGTCCAAGGTTCATCTTCAGTGTACTTCATTATCTGCCACTGAACACCCTGGTTCCACCCAGTGACATCTCAAGGACTTTATTCATGGTTTTCTTTAATCCAGGTTGTTAATAAATAATTTTAAAAAAACATATCTTAAATTTCCAATTGAGTTGACCTTCAACTGAAGTTGCTGGATCTACTCCTCTCTTCCTATCCTTACCAGGTGGTGTATTCTACCTCCTGGACACCATTTTTCTCAAAAATACATTTACAAAGTGTTTCTAGCTTTTGTAATTCTTTGGTGAAATTATTCCATTCTTAGGTGCTATAAATTGTCCAAAAGGGACAATTTGAACCCATTTCAGCCAAAACTCAAAGGTGTAAGAAAGCAGGTGACTGTTCTGTGTTTTTCATATCCCACATAGTGTCATTTTTGACATTGTAGTTGATCACAGATATTAGGGTTTTTTTTTAGCATTGATTGCTTCATCTACACCAGGTGAGGGAAATCTATGGCCCTTGGGTCACATCTGACCTGTTGGTCTTTTTAATCCAGCCCACCGAAGATTGATTGGTACAGAATTCATGTTTGATGTGAATGATTGACTGATTGTATTCATTTCACTTTGGCTTGCAATGACATCATTTCAACACCAGGTGATGCATTAGACAAAGAGTGCATGGTAGAGACAGCAAGTATTTTATGTCCTGAGAGCAAGAGCAAATTTGAAAAAATTAGCTTATCATGGAGGACAGTGACTCGGCATGTTGATGAACACTTAACTAGCAAGGTCAACAAAAAAGCGGCTTGTCATCAGAGGAATTAATGAATATTTTGAGAAAACAGAGGAGTTTTTGGCTATGGAATCCCCAAAAGTAAAAACACAGGGAGAGGATTTATATAACAGTGAGTCAGCAGTCATAAAGAAGCACAAGTTACCTTGGAGTACGCTCGCCAACGTTTCCAATGATGGAACACTAAATCTGACGGGAAAAAAAATGTTGGGCTGCTCAAAAGAATCCAGAACAGGGTGAAAGAGGACAACCCTGAGCAGGAGGTAATTTTCCTACACTGCATAATTCACTAGGAAGCACTGTGTAAATCCGCTGTGTTGCAGCTTGACCATGTAGTGAAGCCAGTCATGAAACTGTGTTAACTTTATTCGAGCGAGGGGACTTCACCATCATCAGTTTATTAATTTTCTTGAAGAAACTGACGCTGATCACAGGAACCTGCTTTATCATTCTAATGTATGCTGGAAAAGTTTGGGGAAAGTATGTCAAAGAATGTGGGAGCTCAAACAGGAGGTTATTTCATTTTTGAAGTTATTGAGAACACTGACAATTTTCCTGAGCTGAATGACACAGGTTGACTTTGTGATTTAGCTTTTACTGTGGACATACTGACACATGAACAAGCTGAATGAGAAGCTACAAGGGAAAAACCACTTTGTGCATGAAATGCAAGCAAACATCAGAGCCTTCAAAACCAGGCTAGTTTTATTTTCAAAGTATTTTGTCAGACAAGTCCTTCTCTCATTTCTCCCATTGGGTACGTTAAAACAGGCTCCGCAACATGTGAAAAAATACAGGAAATCACTGGATGACCTGCATGAAGAATTCTACCTTCAGTTTTGGGATTTTTGAAAAATTGACTGGGCAATTAGCTAGTGTCATGTCCCATCTCACAAGACCCTGAAACGGTGCTAATGGAGTTGCAGTTGGAAGTGATTGATCTCCAATGTGACATGATGTTAGAGAAGTTGTTCAACTCCCTTAGATCTTAGATCTGTTCTGAGAATCGCCACAATAGAATTACCACCAGACTTCGATGCACTGGCAAAAATGGGTGATCAAGAACACTGTTCCCACTAAAATATATTAACATTTTAATGCTTGTTTCTGTTTATCTTTGATATGTACTGTAAAAAAATGCTTTTTTTTTTCATCTTATCTTGTGCTGACCCGGACCGTCTGTCAAATTTTAAGTCAATGTGGCCCCTGAGCCAAAAAGTTTGCCCACCCCAATCTACATAAACGGCCATAGCCTTGGTCTTGCTGTATGACACTCTGTTTAGTGATACTCTTTGAGAAAATTGTAACATCATCAGCAGCATAAAGAAAGTAATTTATATGAGTTTTGCCATTTGCAGGGGATCTGTGGCGAAGTTCACTTGATGACTCTTCTTCTGGCATTATGAACTTCACTGTGTGTAGTTTCACCCAGTTTAAGTTAAATGTTTCCGGATTCCATGTACCGGTACTGCACATCCTGTGACAAAGTCCATGTAGATATTATAAATTAATGGGTTCTCGAGGGCACCTTGACTGCATTCAACCATGATTTTAAAGTATTGGCTTGCACCCCTTAGCTTTTATCCCAGTGTTGAGAGTTCTAATGATTGAGATGAGCCTAGGATCTTGGAGGTGAATCTCCAGAATATCAAACAATGTTTCATGGTGAACCCAATCATAAGCTGCTTTGAGACAGATGAAACAGTGGATCCTGTTCTTTTTCTATAACATGTCTAATAATAAAGATGGCATCATGCGTTGATCAATTCTTTCTAAAACCAAACTGTGTACCGGTAGTCTGTAGAATCTTTTCATACACAGATCGAATCCTTTCCACTTGGACCACAGAAGAAACTTTTGAAAGCATTGAGATGATTGGGATACCTTATACATACTAATAACATACTTATACTCACGCTGCCAGACGTATGAGTTACACAACTACCTCAATTACACCGGGTGAATTTGACCCTGGTAACCGTTCTAGGGTTAATACCACAAGGGAAATTACTGCCTCTAAATTTAACCCATCTAAAGTGAGCACACACAGACTTGGAGTAGTGGGCTGCAATACACATTGGGGGGGTCTGGAGGGCATTTGGGGATTAGGTGTCTTGTGCAAACGCATTTCAGCCATGAAGATGGAGGAAAGGAAGGTGCAGTTTACTCCCATCCACCACACATTCTTCCTCATTTGAACCTGCGACCTTTCAGTCGAAAAGTCACTTCTCGAACCATCAGGCCATGGCTTCCCCTTTGCAAGAAAAAGGCCAGTGGGCTCCCATCTCTTCATCCATATATCTGCAAGTTTGACCTCCTCTTGCGTTTCACACCAACCAAGGGTAAGATATACCCTGTGAACAGAAGACAATGGAGGAATAAATCAGCAAGGCTACATCCATACCTCCACCTTTCCTGTGGCAGCAGGCATCATCTTTTTGCTGAAGGGAGGGGGTTTCAGGCACTGTAAACACTAAACAAAGTCACTGGTATCCTTGAACCAGCAGCCCTCCAAGAGCTCTGACAAGCCAAGGTATTAAAATTTGGCCTATGCAGTGCATACAACCTTATTCACATCTGCCAGAAGAGTGAGTTAAAGATGGCATTCAGTACAAACAGGGAGCACTATGAATATTTGGTAATACCATACAGGTTCACTGGGACCCCTCTGTGTTCCAGTGCTTCCTTATTGAAGCACTCAGGGACCTCCTTTTGAAAAGTGTTTTCACTTACATTGATGGTATCTTCATATTTTGCCATCAGTGGAAACACAAATCAACAAGTTAAAGGATGTTCTCTGACATCTCTTGGACAAACTGCCCTACATCAAGATAGTCATCAATTTCGAGTTCATTTGTTTCAGCTGTGGGCTTTATCTATCCTATGCTATCTATAGTGTGTTCTCATGTTTCTCGTGGGTTCATTTCATGGCTACACATTGTCTGTTACACTGTGTTTCCTTGCTTTGCTATTCTGTCAGTTTCTTTTATGTTGTTCAGTCATTCGGTTTATTTGTCTGTTATTCAGTCTGTGTGCTTTCTCCTTTTGAGGAAGGGTTTCTTAGTTTGTTTATCTTTAAATAAAGACTGTTTTTTTGTTCCTGCATTTTCTGCCTCCTCTACTGCGGTGTCTGCAAATGTAGCATATATACACCCAGCAACAACACGGCGATGGTACGTTTTGTCTGGCGCCCCTGACACATTGTAGGGTAACTGATTCTTTCGAACTGCCTCTAGATGTGAGTGTGAATGGTTGTATGTGTGTTGGCCCCGTGAGAGCTTGGAAAGCTGTTCAGGGTGCACCTTGCCCTCAACCAGAGTCAGCTAAGATGGGCACCAGCCTCCCCTTGACCCTAATTAGGATTAAGCGGCTTAGAAAATGAATGAATGAATGAATGAAAAGAACAAAGGACAAAATTATTATTTCAAGTAAGAATTATTATCTTTAACCTTGTCTGCCATGACTATATTTGATATTCATTTTGCAACTCACTTTATGGATGTGAGTTTGTGTTTCATGAAAAATGTGACATTTTTGGGGTGACCCCAAACTTTTGCAGGGCAGTGTACCTCATTTCTACTATCACAGACAACCTTTTTCTGAATAAAGAGATGGACAAAGGTATTGGAAAGACTGCTATCGCTCTTCCCATCTCATAACCTGAGGTTGAGGGAGTTTTTCCTTGCTACAGTCGCTGTGTGGCTGCTTATTGGGGATGTGTAGGGTGTCATGAACCTGCTGTGTCATGGCTGCTTCCCGCCGACAGAGGGCACTGTTGAGGCGTCACCTCACTCCCTCCTCTAATTACCTTGGATTCTGTTCACCTGTTTGCTGTTTATTTTGGGTATTTAAGGAAGCTGGTTTTTCAGCTCTGTGCTGGGACATTGCACGCTGATGCCTGTTTTGATGCCGTTTGTTGACTGTTTGTCTGCTTCAGAGTCATGCTAAGATTTGCTTTCCAGGTTTGGCTTCCTTCTTTTAGTTTTATGCTGATTGAGAGACCTTTTCTTTTATTTATTTATTTTTCTCAAAGAAGCATAAGGTTTTTTTTTGTTTTGTTTTTTTCTCTTTGTGTGTGAATTTTTGAGTGATTAAAACTTCTTGAGCGACCTGAACTCTCTCTCGGTTTTTTTTTTGATCTGGGGTGCTGCGTATGGGGCGTAAGAACAGTCGCGGCGCGTCTCGCTGGCCGCCAGGCCCTGACATAGGGTTTATAGAGAAATGTTTACATTTTTTATCAAATTAGTTTTTACTAGGTATAGATGCTTTGTGAAAATGTCAGCTGCAAAAAGCGCTGTAAAGGTTAAATTTTTTTCATGAAAGGTACAAGTGGACCATCTTGGACATGTCTTGGGACAAACAAAGCTTCCAACACCGAGGTCTTGTCCCACACTAGTTCTCATCAGGTACGTGGCTGGTTTTGGGATAATATGGCCAAATGTGGGTGCTGTACCATGATCATATATGTATTAATATTTTGTCTGAATCTCTTGTTCATAACTTTTTCATGATTACTAATTAAGTTTTATATGACCGCAGCGAACAGACTTCCTTGGTTTTCCAAGGCAATGTAACTGATGCACTATGCGTTATGGCCATGAAGTTATGGCCATGATCGAAATAGACAGTAAACACACAATGCATGCAAATACACACTGTGTAACACATTGATATGATGAGGAAATTAGACGGACAACGTCACCAAATTTGCCTGATCAGTTTCATGAAGTGATTCATAGTCCATCTCACAAAAATGTGTGTTATGGTCTTGATTCTGAATAAGCTTACTATTGGCACTGACCAACGAAATTCGGAGGTAAAACGAAACAGACTTGCCGGTTTGCCTTCCGTTAGTTTTGAAAAGTGGCGCCTTTCAACTTCTCCTGAAACCACGTGTATGCCATTGTAGTATGTACATCTACCAGGAGATGGTGCCTCTGTATAATTGGGACTCGTTAAGGCTGTGAACTGAACTTGGTGACAAGCCTTTTTAAAGGGAACTTAAGGGAATTTTACTTTTAGCATGGCATATACTACATTCTCCAATATGTTAGTACGAAGTTTACACAAAAACTGAAAGAAGGACAACAACTGCGTACATTTTTGTTGGTTGTTTCATTTTTAGAAATCATTATTCACATTCCATGTGTTGGCAGGCGACATTGGGAATTTACTGTTTGCTCAATGGGAGGCGTGCCGTTTTGGCTAGAAAAAAATTTATTCATGGCATAACAAAGACTCTTATTGGTATACTGACTAAGGAAAGTCAATGATGGTGGAAATTCATAAAAAATCACTTGAATTTTTGTGCTCTTTTACTACAATTTATACTGGAGACAATGAATTGCCTATATTATCCCAAACGAAACCACGTCCTCTTTAGGCTGAACCATGTATGCTGAATTAAGGATGGCTGTATCCCGAAATACTCTCTTTTTTTTTTATGATAAGCTGTTGTCAGAGAAGAGCCCCAAAGCTCTGCCTCAAATGAGTGTAAGACAGACCTTAGGATATGCGTAATCTCTAATTTGACAGCTCACTGTGGAATATACTCTAAAGTGGCATGTCAATGAAGGAGAGATTAGGTGGGTGGTGAAGAGCATGACGCATGCTGGGTGTGTGGGAGTATGTTGGACGTGGAAAAAAATAACTTAAGAGTGAAGGTAAATTAGAGGTAGTTCACTTGAATGAATGTATGAGTTACACAACCACCTCAATTACACCGGGTGAATTCCACTCTGGTAACCGTTCTAGGGATAATATGCTATTTTGATTGTTTTATTTTTATATATTAGATCCTCTGTCTTTTTTTTGTTATTTTTTTTTTCTGGTAGGATAAAAGGCATGCTACCATGTGGCTTAAAATGCTACTAGAGTTGCTAGTAATAATCAAAGCACACAATCAAAAATATTTTATGCTGACAGATTGTTCATGTGGCCCTGTGATGACCTGGTGAGCTGTCCAGGGTGTGTACCCCGCCCTCGCCCCGAGTCGGCTGAGATGGGCGCCAGCCTCCCCGTGTCCCTAATTAGGAGTAAGCAGTTTAGAAAATGAATGAGTTTGTTCATGTTGTTCACAAAAATTGTTAAAATAAAACAATGTGTTTCTTTCTCCCTCCATTTAACCTCTTTTTTTTCATGCTCCCTGTTTAAAAAAAACTAATAGAAGCCACACACTCTTAACTTTTATTGGTTATTTATTAGCAACTGACGCTAGGGCAGCCGTCTTTATCAGGCATCAGTTGCTAATGTATAACTAAAAAAGAGTCAAGTGTGTGCAGCTACTATTTATTTATGATAATTGCCTGTCAAATACGTCTGTTTAGATGTGCATGCCTTAATTTTATTTATTTCAGAACCTTGTTTATATAAGGGACGTTGTGCTGAGACAGTGCTGTCGTCCCCTGTTTTATTCGTAACTGAAGGCAACAAACAGGATTGCCAAAGTGTCACAGAGTCACAGATTACAGCCAGAATACTGCAGCACAATAAACTTGTCAGTTAGATTTAAAGCCCCTTTATGAAGTGATGCAGTATTTTCAAAGCTGATGGAATCATTTGTCAAATAAAAGAATACTGAATGCTTTGAAAAAAAATATCAACCCACTTAGAGACATAGTCATAAAAAAAAACATAATCTATATTGTATATTAATCTCAGTATCTGTCATAATAAACATGCAGTACAAATAAAAAAGAAGGAACCAGAAAAATGTGTATGGGAATATAACACATTTTCTCACAGGAATGTAATGAGTGTAGTTCTACAGTTTACAGTCTCCTCTGTGTAACGGTCTTTCTCAGAAATAAGGGGAGGAAATGTTCACTTGTGCAAAATCAGCTGATGGATGACAACACACTTCCTGTTTCAGAAATGCCTGTGAATCAGTGAGGTGAAACTTACCACTTCAATTCTAATCATCATGATCAATGCTGCCTGAGACTATTTACATAACAAGAGGGCATGCCATGAACTCAGTACTATTTCATTGGTAATCATTAATTAATCGGTAGAAAAGTAATGTGCCCATTGGCCTCCTTGATATTGGTAAATGACAATGCTGCCCCCTGCAGATCATGTGGTTTCTCTGAGAAAATTCACTGTGTAATTGCAAAAACAAATCAATAAACAAGCAAACCTTGGTTCTCGACCACAACTCGTTTCAGAAGGCTGTTCGAGAAGCGATTTGTTCGAATTCCGAATCGACTTTTCCCATTACAAATAATGTAAATGGTATTAATCCTTTCCAAGACGCTATAAAACCACCTTTTTAAAATGTAAGTATGTTATTTCATAATGTCATTTACATATCATTTTGTATATTAAATGTAAACAGCAGGCAAACACACAAATTCTTAATACAGTACGTTATAGAGTACTGTAACTCGTACCCCAGCTTAGCCGAGCCTACCGTATGTTACTTTTTTGTGTAAAGGAATGTGTAGAAACATTAGGAAGGAATGAAACATAAACAAATGTACAAAAAAAAATATTAAAAAAAGCAAGCACAAGAAACAGTACAGTTAAAACGTAAGACCAATAAAAAATAAGAATTTTTACCTTTGTGGTGGTGAGCAGCTGGCATACGTAAATGTTGAAGAGGAGGAGAAGGATGAATGTTACTGCTTGGAAGGGGATTCCCTTCCATAACAGCTTCAGGTGAATCAGCCAAAGGTGTTTTTTCTCTTGCTACTCGCTTTGGCATGGATGACTCTTCTTCAGGATGTTCCTTTCTTTTCTTAAAGAGCATGTCTAACGTGGCTTGTTTCTGTCTTCTTTTCAAAACCTTACGGAAGTGGCCCATGACCTCATCGTTAAAGGCATTATTAAAGGAACAGACTGTTTTCCCGCCAGCGCACATTTCTCCACCCTCTCGGTCTCATTCTTTCTTGAATTTTCTCATGCTTTATCCCATGTTCGACTTCCAAAATTTGTTTGACTTCTGGGACAAAAAATTTCCGAATTTTTCGGATGAATAACGATTTGTTCGATGTCTAAGTCATTTGAAAAAAACAAGGTTTGCTTGTTCTTTTCTAATCCCAGAAGACATTGCAAATGAAGCAGTATTTTTTTCAGGACAGCAGTTTAGCTTGAGCGGCATGGTGGCACAGCAGTTAGCACATCCACCACATGGCAAGACGTTCCTAGGACCAAAACACCGGCATTTCTGTGTGGAGTCTGAATGTTCTCCCTGTGCTTGCATGCATGAGGACATGCACATCAGCCTAATTGACTGTTCCAAATTGCCCTTGTGTGTGCATGTGTGAAGACTTGTGTGTGTGTGTGTGTGTGTGTTGCCCTCCACTGATCTGATCAGCTGGTCAGGGTGTACCCAATGTTTGCCTACCTGTTATTAATGAAACCCCAACTACCTATCTAATATTAGCCAACCAACCTGCAAATAATTGCCTAATTTTTACTTAACTACAAATACCAACCTACTGGTATCAAACCTGCAGATACTGTACAGCATCTCCTTATTATTAATAAACCCACAAATGGCAAACTATTATTAAACAACCTTCAAATACAGACTCATTTTTTAACCAACCAAGCAACAAATACTAACCTACTATTAGCCAACCCACACTTGATGGACTTTCCCTTCAATTACAGCGGATGACAGCTTGGCAGTAATGAAGTCTAATTCTGCTGAGGGTTCCTCATCGATGGCTCCTGAGATGAGACAGCAATCCATTCTGGGAACTGCGTACTCGCTGACAAATATTGCAGGCATGGCCAATGTTAGGGGCGACTTTGTAACCTGCTTTTTTCCTTGCAGCTCTCTTAGCATGGGCCATTTAGATTCTGTTTGCTCAAACACAAACATGGCTTTACGGGATAAAATGGCATACTAAGAGTACTCTTAGTACTCATTAATATAATTTAAAATGAACAACTAAATGTGACCTGTGCTGGTAAAATGAGTCGCAATGTGAAAATGTTCAAAACCGAGTGATTATTGTTTTCATATTCTCCACTCAAATCGCTAAAAAAATGATGTATATATTACTGAAAATTGTGAGATATTAACTGAACTATGTCTCCAGAAGGTCGGTTTTGTGAATAAATGAAGTCAAAGTTTTCAGTGGGTTTCAAATCAAAAGTACATAGCAACCACACACTCAAAATTGTTGAAACACCAAAATTGGTACAGATCAAACCAAGGCCAGGGATGTCGTGGTGGGTACACGCCATGTACTCACTTGTTTAAGTGGCTGAGTTGTGTCTACTCACTTATTTCAGTGCTGTAGTGGTGGGTGCACACCGTGTACCCACTTGTTTTAGTGGTTGAGTTGCGTGTACTGACTTAATTTGGTCTACTTTATAGTTGATCAACATAAATTTCTGCGAATGTGTCAATAAAAAGTGGAGATGAAGCGCGAAATGGTTTCAAAGCCCCTCCCAGACGCGGAGATGAAGAGATGAAGCGCTAAATGGTTTCAAAGAGCCCTACCCCCGCCTCGGTCGCTTCGCTGCCATCGTGTACTCACTTATTTTTTGAGCACTACAGCCCTGACCAAGGCATATATCTATTGGAAAAGCATATGTTATATCTAATAGAAAACATTTGTACATGAAATCAGAGATTTTTTTTATATTTATTTATATTATATTATTAAATATAAATAAATGTGTGAGAATGTTGTTTTCATGTTGTTTCATAAGCACCCTTGTGGCACCACCTACAGTTGAGAATATTTTTCTAAAAACTCAACTCTCATGATTCTAATAAGGTAGTATGCATAAGTTGTGACCACATCTACTGTTTCATGTTACTTAATTGGTTCCCCCCTCCCTGCACTGAATGGTTAAAAAATACCAAGACAAAAAAAAAATCTGATTTCATGTACAAGGTGTTTTTATCATAATAACTTGTCAAATATTAATTATGTATAATAAATCATATTTTGGGAAACTTTCCCAGAGTAAGTCATTAATATGGCATAATAATTAATAAGGGCATTAATATGAGTCATTATTATACTAAGTGAGTTGATTTTTATGTTTATTAAAGTGGTGGGAAAGGGTTTCCATTCATAAATTTAATTTCTCTCAGCAGTTTAACGTGAAATAACCGCAGAATACCCTTGAAATGGACGTGCAGTCATTGAATAGATGAAAGTACGTTGCTTCCTGACTCCTGTTGTCACCTCTTACGTCTGAAGGATTTCAACAGGGATCCAATCCCGTTCCAGTCACAGCATATATCAACCAATCATCTTGCAGCTATAGTATGTTTTAACCAATCTGTTTTAGAGTTGGAGGAAGTAGGCGGACCAAGACGTTGGATCCTGTAGGTCGTCCCATATATTCTACCGGTGCTTCCTCGCCGTTTAACTGGACTGCATTGCACAACGTGAGTAGAATAAGAGGTTGAAGGAAGTATTGAAATACAATAGTTTAGGGATAGGCCGTGTTTTGGTGTTGTTAATGCTATTGAAGATGAGGTCAGGGGGTCTTAGTGAAGTGGTGTGTTTTTTTTCCACGCTGTAAGTAAGTGTAGCTACCACCAAGTGTTAGCATGAAGGCTATCTAACGTTAGCAATTTAGCTCACCTTCTGTCCTCACACGTGAAGCATGTTCCAAGCCTTTTCTGTACAATTCATTATTAACTCGTATTTTCCCCTCTATTTGGTGTTTGTTAAAGTAGTATGTTGGAAAATAAACTGCCTGCTGTGTTTGTTTGGTGGCAAGTCTTGATACTTCAAAACTAGTAACAGACCTAACCTGAGGTCAAGGGCCACGCTCCAAATGAATACACGGAGACAGCATACTGTAGCTCACTACATAGGGTGTAAAAGCCCTGTGTTTTCTATCTCATGTTGTGCACCTGTATAGGACGGAAAGACCATGAAGGGTTTATTTTAGCATGCGCAGGACATAAAAAAAAATAAAAGCATCAGACTTAATACAGTCACCTAAATCATTCAGAACTACTTTTCTTTGAGCTTCTCCCCTCAGGGGTCGCCACAGCGAATCATCTGTATCCATCCATCCCTGTCCTCCGCATCCTCTTGTCTCACACCAACTAACTTCATATCCTCTCTCAG
>JAQNCB010000001.1:69521108-69533471 GCA_030068295.1 Euristhmus nudiceps
GGACAGCCGATGTGCTGGAAGTATCTCGGCAGGACTTTCCTCAGGTTAGCGCTGTTAAAGTCTCCGGCCACGATGAACGCAGTCTCTGGCCGTGAGGTCTCTGTCCTGTCGATAACTCTGTACAGCTCGTCCATGGCCCGGTTAGTGTCGGCCCGTGGCGGAACGTACACCGCTGTTATGACGACGATATCAGTCATTTAAAAAAAAAAATTTTTTTTGCGTACGTTTGTGTTATAATTTATATCCATCTGTTAGTCATACAACAAATATATTTAGCTTTTTTCGAATGGAACCTGAAGATTGGTTATTTCACTGCTCATGAAATTCATTACAAGTAAAAACGTGTACATTTTGACAATTTAATAATATTTTTGCCCGTGTGCTGTATGCGATATTTCATTTATTCATCATTAAGAAGCATTTAAATGGTGTATCAAACGTTTAAAAAATAATAATAAAATGCTCATATTGGAGTAACCATTTGATCTCGGAAGATGAATGAAATGGATTAATTTTCTAAACCGTTTAATCCTAATTGGGGTTGTAGGTTGGCTAGCGCCCATCTCAGCTGACTCTGGGCGAGGGCGGGGTGCACCCTGGACAGCTCGCCAGGCCATCGCAGGGCCGACACGCACACAACCATTCACGCACACTCGTACCTAAGGGAGATTTGGAACTGCCAATTAGCTTAAGGCCCTCTGTCACTTGCACGAATTAGTGGCACGCCTTGCCACGCTGTGGCAAGGTGTGCCATTTTGTTCACACATACTACACGCCTCCTGCATTGAGACGATGAGATTGCGCAATCCCAGAGGGCGGTGTCGATTATTGTTGTTGAATTTTATTGTAATTTGTAAAACTGTTTTGTCAATTATTTCACATATAGAATTTTGGTAATTATGTTCATTAAAATTCAAAATGGTATAAATAATCATAAAGTAATTGTTTGTGCATCTGTTTATTTTAAATTATTTAATATACCAAGTGTGTATATATATTTATAACAGAAATTATTTAGAAATTGAACATTAAAACGTCACAGGGTTCATTTAACTTTTATAAACAAATTTATTTTATGGTAGAAACAGTGTGATAACGGAGTGTAGAAGTTCCTCACACACAGTTGCGTGCGCACGTGCTCTTATAAAGCCTACTCCTGCTCTCCTCTCTTCTCAGTGTCTGGTCTGTTTCAGACATGTCACTGTGATTATAAAGTTTTCTCTTCGCTGGCGAACTCCCGAATGCCGAGCAGTATGCAGTATACACATGCGCGTGCCAATGCCGGAAAGCACTTTGGACTAGAGTGTGCAGCAAGGGGCGTTCCCCTCAGAAAAGCGCGATTACGGCACCCCAACACGCCGACGAGTTCTGGGACTGCAGCGCATACTTTACGCATCCCCCGCATCGTCCAGGCGAATTCACGCACAGTCAGCCCATATTTCACGGCCCGGTCACGAAAATTTGGCATAACCATGATTTTGAAGGTTTCGAATTTCTCGCAACGTCATGGCACGCACTCATGACGGGCGCACGCACAGATCACGCCGGTTCACACCTAGTTTGCGCACAGTACGTGAACATAGCATGACACAAATGCGTGCAAGTGACAGAGGGCCTTTACTGTGTATGTTTTTAGACAGTGGGAGGAAACCGGAGTACCTGGCGAAAACCCATGCAAGTGCGGGGAGAACATACAAATTCCATACAGAAACGCCCAGGCCAGGAAACGAAGCCAGGCATCTTTGCTATGAGGCAAACGTGCTAACCACTACACCACCGTGCCGCCTGAATGAAAATCAAACATGAGCTTTTATTTATTTATTTAAAGCGGCAACGCTTATCTAAGATCATTTGCTGATTTCATTCCTGCTCTGCATTGTGTTTACAAATGTTTGGATGTTCCAGACCAGTGAACATCTGCTTTTATATAGGTGATGACATTTGGGAAGTCATGTGCATTTGATCAGCGAAGACCTCGCTGCTAAATATCCTAATTCCTCTCGAAGCACTAAGGGGTGTACTTAAGTTTTTCATGCGTAGCTTATGCATTTTGGCATACTTTATGGCAAATAAATCAGGCAGTGAAATGTCAACTGAGCTTGTCTTGGTATCTTATTTTCCAAACATGGTAAATTACAGAAAGTACTGTATGCAGCATTTCACCTGGGTAGAATTTGGAGCGAGACAGTAACCTGACATGTGTCCTTGGAGGACGAGACTGAAGGTTGAGGCAGCAAAAGTGTGAAGATTTTTTTATAAATGCCTCCCAGAAAATTTTTGCACAAGTAGATGTAAATTGATACATCCTCTGATTTTTGAGATCTTATTTCTCTGTCAAATAACTTGGTGTATAGGCTGTTGATTATAATAAAAAAAAAACATCTGAACGATTTTTAGCAATGATTTATCTGGAATGTAAGAAAGGTTACAATCCACTACAAATTTCACATGCTGATGTGATTTCTGTGAAATAAAGATTTTTTTTTTTTTTTTTTTTTTTCCCCCAGCCTTTGCCTGTTCAAAGTGCCAGATGGTGCGACGATTCATATCTGATTAAATACTGCCAAGTTCCAATTCAAATAGTTACGGGATTGCTGATACCGTATGTATTCACACGAAATGGATATTTGCGCAGAAAGGAATGCACATTGTTCACATCACTGTGACAGTTACTTTTCTGATCGTGGTTGAGTTGAATGGTTTTGAATGTTTTCTTGTGTGTACTTTGAAAGAAAATACATTTCTGATTGAAATTTTAAAAGAGCGAGGCGGCACTTTTGCGAAATATAAGGGAAGCCAGGTTGAAATAACAGTAAGGAGACACGCCTTTTAATATGCCAGGGGAAAACAATGGTATGCACAAGAGCTCCTAGCCATCTTATCCAAAATCTTTGAATGTCTGTTTTTTAATTTATTATATTTAGTTGGATTTATTTTTTTCTTTGTACAGTTCTTCACAGTGGTGAATATCAACCCTTCAATTGATGTGCTCTGGATGAAGTTCAGTGAGTATTGTTCATTTGGTTCTTTTTATTTTTTTGAGTAACATACAGTAATTTGACAGATAAACTGCCTTGCAGAGTATCTCCTAACTGAAGGTGCAACACGATCATGGACAGGATTCAAAGACAATTTGACTGAAGGATTTTGAATATCAAAGGAGTGATATGGATCAGTTAACTGAAGGTGATGTTTCAATGGTGGATCCTGTAGAAATTCCTTCACCAGAATTGAACTCTGTACATTCTTTGCAAGACAAAAATCAGGAAAAACATGATTGCACTGTGGCGGATCAGTCAGGATGTATTACACCAGAGCAAAAGGCTCTTTCAAAAAACGATTCATCTTTATTTGACAAACCTTCATATGGAACAGCACAAGAGCCTGCATTTTTTGCTGCAACCAATGTTGAGGATTACTCTGATGTTAGCAGCTGTTCTGAAGCAGATTTTAGCTGGGTTTTTAATGTCTTTGAGAAAAACCCTAACCGGTCTTCTGAGTGTCTGAATCCCAGGAGTACAGGGGATGAAAATGAGTTACAAAAAGATGTTTGTCAGGCTGAAATGCTACGTGCCAAGGCAACAGCAACAAAAGATTATGCTTGTGGAGCTGTTTCTGAGATCGGGGTTGAAAGTCAAAGTGGCTCAGTTAATGATGTGATGGATGGTGGTACGAAAGAAAGGTCCTTAAATTTTGACCATCAGTGCTCAAATCTCAGCACCTCAGAAGGAGAAATGGGGTCTCCTTTGAAAACCGAGGAACAAGTAAAAAGTGGATTTCACATCCAAAATCTAGACTATGGTGTTAATGTAAAAAGCAAGAATTGTGAAGACACTACAACTTGTCAGAAAAGCTTGGTTTGTGCCTTAGATTTAAATGATTCAAAGCAAAGCAATGAGAAGATTGCCGCTGATGCTGGACACACAGCTGTACAGGATGATTGCCACCTGAAAGGGATAAACAAAATTCATTCTCCAGAGTATGAATCGAAACCTGCTGTACAAAATACTGATTATGATGAAGTAGCAGATGACTGGTCAAAGAGAAGCCAAGAGATTGAACACAGCAGTTTTGAATTCTTGCACTCCTGTTTTGGTTTGAGCAGTCTGTACAGTACAAAATTAGATCACAATGCAGCAGACTTGCCTGAGAGTATAATCCCTTCCTCCCAGAAATGTGCAGTTAATCACATACAACCCTCAGTTCCTCTGAGCACTACACCTATATCCAAACCCAGAAGTCAGATGAATGAGGCCGCAGATAATTTTCTGCAGAAATCTGGACCGCAAAATGACACTTCCAATGATAAAATCATTACGGGCTTTGCAACCACTGAAAGTACAAATGACACCAGAATTAAAGACAGTGGTTCCTTATTGTCATCCAAGTTGTTATTAAGAAAACTACAACCTATAGTCCTTGTGAAGATAAATAATCGTGATGCTGGCAGTGGGAACATGTATGTATGTTGTGTGTGCCAGCACAACACTCACAAATTAGATGACCTAATTGAGCATCACCACTGTAAACACTCTAATCATAGATTTCAGTATTGCCTTACTTGCAGAGCTTATTTTTCTAATGAGGCATTGACTGCACATCTGTGTGAGCAAAACGGACAGAAACATATGCAGCTGTCTCATACAATGTCACCTACACAGCAACCTACTGAGAGGTTTCATACAAAATATCTATGTAAGTACTGCAAAAAACCATTCGTTAAAATCTCTTACCATCGAGATCATGAACAAAGACATAGAACTGTAACTTTGCATCGGTGTCCTTGTTGTGGCTTATACTTTCCTAATGCAAAAAAACTTGCTACTCACAAACGAAAAGTCAAATGTTTCCCCTTAATACTAGAACCCAACAAACAGAGAAACAAAAGTTTAGGAACTGAGCCAAACAATCCGGCTCAACCAAACTTTTTGTCTGGGATTGATGGTTGTCAGATTGGGTTGCATGATTGTTTTGTGAAGCTTGTTGACATAAACAGAAAGAAGCCATTTCCACAAAAGATAAATTGTCCTGTATGTGGAAAAACATTCAAACTTCGAGCACAACTGAAAGTACACCTTAGATCACACTTAGATTCAAAGCCTTTTAAGTGCAATAAGTGTAGGAAGGTTTTTAAATATTCATGGAATCTTGAGAAACATAAAAAGGAGCCATGTTCTGGTCACATCACAGAGCAGCACCATGAACCTTCAACTTCGAGTAGACTTCCTGGTAGATTTGCTTGCCCCACATGTCCACAGATTCTGAGGTACTCCTACAACCGAACTAGGCACCTGCGTCAGCGGTGTTTGAAAGAATACATGCAAATGGGGAAAGGAAAAGTGGGAAATCGGTATAAATGCCCTTTATGCAATGAAACCTTTTCCCTGGCTGCTAATCGAAATAGACATGTTAAAAACACTTGCTTTCATCAATATAAATTACAATGGAAGATGGGCGAAAATAAACTGGTCAAGGAAAATGTTGAAGAAATGGAGGAAAAGCAAGTACTACCCTCAGAGAATTTGCCTTGTTATAATAATGTGAGCTCAGCTTCATTTGAATGTAAATCTGGATACCGTCGACACGTGAACAAACACTCCTTGCTTCATTGTTCTATGGAAGAAGTGGGGGAACATGACAACCATACGGATGCAAAAGAAACAGAGGCTATTAATGAGAGACTACAAAGCCAAGAGAATTCAAGCCAAACGTCTTCTGACACTGATCAGACTGTCTCTTGCCGTTTCTGTGATAAATGCTTTAGTTCAAGTGACTCACTGACAAATCATCTACAGATACATGTGGGAAAGAAACCTTTCTGCTGCTTGGACTGTGGTAAAAACTTTGGAAGGCGTGGGCACTTAATAGCTCACAAAAATGTTCACAAGCGAAGGATACAGTGTTCTGTCTGTAAAAAAATTCTGCCTACTATTGGAGATTTGTTGAAACACAGGCAGTCACACACAAAAAAGGGTATACTTCAGTGTCCAGATTGCCCGATGCAGTTCAAGTTTCCTGTGTTCTTCCTCCGTCATGTTGCAACACATGTAAAAAAAGCCATGCCAAAATCATCTCTGCCTGCTGAATCTGCACCCTTAAAGTCTGCTAATGAGATTGTAAAGGAATTTAAGGAGTCTTTTGTTTGTGGGATATGCAAAAACACATTTGTGGATTCCAAAGCAATGAGTGATCACTGTTTAACTCACCTTCCAAAACATTCTGTTTCCCAATGTCCAGTTTGTAAGCGTAGTTTTACCAGTCGAATTGCACTGATTCGGCATATCCGTCTGCATACTGGTGAAAAACCTTTTCCTTGTAAGTCCTGTAGAATGCGTTTTCGACGGAAGGAAGCCCTCAAACTTCACGAAAGGAAATGCAAGGGTTTACAAGAGCAACCTGTTTATCGGTCAACCCAGACTCAAACACATGAGAAACGTGCTATAAAAGCAGAATTTAAGTCTCAAAAAGTTCCAAAAAAATTTGCATGCTCGTACTGCCCCCACACATTTAAGATGTCTGGCCATTTAAAAATGCATGAAACAGCTCACTTGGCTAACAGCCTTGTACCATGTTCACAGTGTGGAGTATATTACAAAAAGAATAAGATCTATGGACATCGGAAGCACTGCAAGACCAAGGAGTCTTCTGGCCAAACAAACAACCACGATGAACATCAAAATGCACATGAGGGTGAATACAAAGATGGCTTTACAAGCAGGACATGCAGAAAAAAAGAAAAATCAAGGGACATAGGCGCATATATCAAGGACCATTTAAAGGAGCAATGCCCGCATTGTTCTAAAAGGTTTCAGTTCAGATCTTACTTGCTAAGGCATCTTTCAACTCACTTCAGAAGAAAACTGTTTTCATGTGCACATTGTGGGCAGAAATATGGCAGTCAGAGCTCCTGGCAAGCGCATGAAGCCTTATGTGATCGTGTGATGAGGCAATATGAGGCCAAACAACTAAATGAATCTGAAGATGCCAAAATTATTTCAGATAGTGCTTCCAGTCTAAAAGATTGCACAGTGATCATGGGCGAAAATGGTAAGCAGTTTAAGTGCAACTTTTGCACAAAAACATTTACAAAATCTAGAAATCTCAGACGGCATATTCTTACCCACACAGAAGTGAAGCCATATCGTTGTAAAACATGTGAAAATTGTTTTTCTCGATACGATCATCTGAAACTTCACCAGGTAAGATGTAGAGGCAAAAAGCAGCAACTTCAACAGATTCCTATTGACCATATTGGCCCTCAATCCAAAATACAGCCACAGAGTTTTGTGTTTGAATGTAGTACTTGTTCAATTAAGTTTTCTACACACATTGACTTGACAAGGCATTTTTCCAAGCTACATTCTACTTACAGGCCATTTTCCTGTAAAACATGTGGTGCTGGATTTATTTCTAAGGACAGTCTGAGGAGACACTGCATCAGTGTAAATTGCCAAATGTCCCCAGAGTCCCTGGAACCAGTGCAAGTATCAACCAAGTTAAGTACTTCAGCACAGTCCTGCAGAGAAACATCCAAACTCATGCAACGTATAGAAGGGCACTACTCCAGTAAATGGAAGTTTCAGTGCGAGTACTGCCCTCGTCGTTTTAAAACCCAATCACAATTAAAATTGCACACTCGTCTCCACACAGGGGAAAAACCATTTGCATGTTCCAGTTGTGATGAGCGTTTCATCAGAAAAGACTATTTAAAAAGACACTATTTTAAATGCACTGGACAAAGAGAAGGCCCTAAAGTGCTTTGTGACCGATGTGGTGGGTTGTTTACTCAGGAAGCTCTTGAGGTACATCAGAACAACTGCATTGTCAGTTTAAAGCCCAGTGACTGCCCTGCAAATGGTAGCAATATTTCCAGCCCTATGAAGGTCAATGCCTTTTCCTGTGCCAACTGTAATGATCGTTTTTTGCTGTACTCTCAGCTTCAGCAACATATTTTAACAAAACACAGATCTGGTGGCTTACAGCAGTCAAGTGTTCTTGAATATGAGCAATTATCAAATAATTTGCCCGTTAAGGAGGAACCAGTAGATGATAATTATTCTGAGAACATGATATGCCATAATCAAAAATATGTGAACAATGGACATGAAAATACTGAAGGGAACATTAAGAAACCTTATGCGTGCGAACAGTGCAGTCTGAGATTTATAACTAAAAGTGGGCTTGGTATGCATATGCGTACTCATAGAAAGATGTACTCTCTTTCTTGCCATAGATGTAACAAGGGATTCTGGAGCAAAAATGTACTACAGAAGCACATGAAAAAATGTAAGGGTGTCCAAGTCACAAAAAAAGACCCTACCACAAAAGACACAACTTCATCAGAATTAGTGTATAGTCCTACTGATAACATCCTAGTCTTTAATAAAGGTTCCAACACAACAGGAACTGGTGTACTTCAGACTCAGTTTTCGTGTAAAGATCAAGATAAAGGAAATGTGGACAAAGGGGCTGCTGTTGTTCACAAATATCAGTGTTCTGAATGTGATCAAAGTTTTACAGATGGACTCATGCTAATAAGTCATCTTGAGGCTCATGGCCGTGAAGATTACGAGCGTAGATTAGACAGAAGTCACCAATGTGGGAAGACCTTCGACCAGGCAAGCATGCTGCAAAGACACACAAAGACCCAGCATCAGGAAACAGCAAAAAATACCTGTCCTGAATGCTTTAGAAGCTTTCAGTGTCCTTCTGACTTGGATATACACAGATCTTGTCATGACCTTAATCGGCCATTTGTTTGTAACACATGTGAGTTGCGGTTTTGGACTTCTAAATCCTTGATTACTCATCAAAGACTATCTCACTCAGACAGTGAACAACTCAAAACAATCGAACCTACTCTAAAAACGGATAGGGTGTCTCCTAAAGTATTTACTTGCAATCCCTGTAATAAAGTTTACACTGTTAAAAGATCTTATATGAAACACTGCAGGGTTAAGCATAAAGGGAGTTCAGAAAGCCTTGATCACTTTAAAAGTTCTACCACTGAACATCAGTTGAGCCACAATGAGTCAGATGGAAGTGATGATAAAGATGTCAGTGATGATGACTCTGACTCTGCCCCTTATTTTCCTTGTCACGTCTGTGGTAAAACATTCTTGACATCAGAAAGCCTTGAGGATCATCAAAGATGCCATCTTGGCGAAAAGCCCTATGAATGTGAAGAATGTGGCAAATGCTTTGTTCAGCTTGTAAATTTGCAACAGCATCAACGCAGTCACAAATCGGAGTTTCAGTGTCAAATGTGTGGTAAAGGTTTTGTTTCCCTTTTTGCATTGCGCAAGCATAAGCACACTCATGTTAGAAAACGGTCCCATAGATGTACAAAATGCCATTTAAGTTTCACACAGTCTTCACAGTTGGCAGAACATATGATCACTCATCGTGATGAAAATTTTCCCTGTGATCTGTGCCATGAAAACTTTTCCTGCAAATCAAGCCGAGCAGAGCACAGAAAAATCCACACGGAAGCAGAGGAGCTTCCTCCTTTAATTTCTTCAGCCAAGCAAAATTCATCTCCTGTGCCAATCAACTCATCAAGAACTGTTCAGCAATACAGATATCGCTGTGAAATTTGTCACATGAGATTTCCAGATCCTGAGCAGCTCTCTGAACATGGGTGTAGTCCAGCAAAAGAGCGCCCATACTCGTGTAAAGACTGTAACCAGCATTTCTTGCATGGCGCGCACCTTAAAAAACACCAACTCACTCATCAGTTATCTGGAACACGATCCTTTCAGTGTAATGACTGTCACATGAGCTTTAGCCACCGCAGTCACTTCCTGAGGCATTTACAAACACATGGTGGTCAAGAATCTTCCAAATCTCAAATTGATGATGATGCAGTGAAGATAGTGGGTACTCGTGATTCAAGTCATGACAAAATATACAAATGCCCAATTTGTCCTGAGAGTTTCTCTCAAGTGTTAGAGCTGGCAAATCATCTTTCTGTTCATGCAAACAAGTGCAATGTGTGTAACAAGACATTCTCAACTAAGCAACAACTTGAGAAACATGAACAGTGCCATTTGTCTGCAGCTACACAGTATGAGTGCACAGAATGCGGAAAGAGCTTCATTGGAAGTGATGCCTTCCGACAACATTATTGTGTTCACCAAAAACGGTTTTCATGTTCATCTTCAACCACTGATAAAAAGAGATGTTTAGAAAATCCTTCTGAATTATTTGCTAATGAGGATGAGGAGGAGGTTGATGTTGGAGAAGACTTTTATAATTGCCCTACCTGTAACAAACGATTTCCATCCAACATCAATCTAGAGGAGCACCAAAAGTTGCATGAACTTGAACGTCCTTTCAAATGTCTCGTTTGTGGAAAAGGTTTTGCCAAAAAGAAGTATCTTGCACAGCATCAGCAAATACACAATGAGCGGCCCTATCAGTGTGATTTGTGCTCTAATTCGTTCAAATCAGAAAAATCTTTTTTGTCCCACCGTAAATCCCATAATGCCCTCCATAAATACCATTGCTCAGTTTGTGGCAAATCCTATAGAACACCATATGACCTTTCAAAGCATGAACAGAAACATCCTGAATTGCAAACCTTTAGTGGAGTACACGAGTACCACAGATGTGACATGTGCTATAAGTCTTTTAGCCTGCTTTCTCAACTAAGACAGCACCAGGAAACTCACGTTGGACAAGTTGTCTATGAATGCACAGAGTGTGACAAAGCATTTGCATTTCTACATCTTTTAACAGAACATCAGCAAACTCATGGGACGTCAACAGATTCATTCCAGTCCCAGTCACCGTCTGATGTTCTTTTTCAGAGCCCAGTTATTGAATAATGTACTGTAGTTTATTTCCTGCAATGCAGGTAATTGTTAGTCATTCAGTTTTCTGAACACATTAAAATTGTATAGTTTCTTGACTCGTTGTAGATTTTCACTTTTCCATGTTAACCCCCATGATTGGAGCTTTAGGCTCCTTCTTTCAGTAATCTGTGTACATAGATAATACAGGATGATTGTTTTTACTACTGCAATTCAAATAACTACTTATAGAATTTCTAGTGCTTATAGCAAACCCCAGATAAATGTAATTTTATTATTGTTGTGACGCTAACGAGATGTGGAATACAATTTGCATGCGAAGAAAAATTACAGGAAATGCTGTGTAAATAATACATTACCACCCATATTATATTAATGGGCCTTATACAGCAGAAGTAAGTATCCATTTATAAAATCATCTGTTTTATTTAGATTTTTTGTTTTGTTTGAATAAATTACACAATTGTTCTTAAAATTTGTCATTTCCAGACTCAATTTATTTTGAATCAGTTTTATTTTAAAGTAAATTTGTGTCCTGTCCTGTAACAAATTGAATCGATGTAAAATTGATGGGATTGTCAGAGTTGTGCATATGCCTTTGTATATATGTTTAGATGTGCTTTTGTTGGTATTGTGTTTTCTTGGGAATAGTTCTTTTTTTGGTTTTGTTAATAACTGTTAATCTTTTTTGTTTGCTTAACGGGTGGTTACGAGCACCTACCTAGCACTTCATGACTTGTAGTTACTCAGCATGGCAAGTAACTGCATTGTTGTGTGTGTGTGTGTGTGTGTGTGTGTGTGTCTGTATACATATGTAATTTTTTTATTTTATTATTTTTTAATTACTCTTATGGTGTTTTCAGACTTGGACAATAAAAGCATTTTGAATATAGTGGTCATTGGTGGTTTACATCTGTCATATTCGGTGCATGAGATGTTTAAAAGCATGAATGCCTTTTATAAATACTAGAATGGGCAGTCATCAGTGTTGACTTCCAAGTCTTAGATTTGTACTCGGATCCTATTCACTAAAAATGAAAAATGCTTTGGACGATCACAATATTGCCAGTAACAGTAAGACTACATTTTGACATGGATGGTTAAACTGGTACACTTATTTATAAAATGCTCGTCATGTACTTAAAAAACAAACAAAAAAAAAAAAAAACATTGCAAACATTGTAGTACAATCAGTGGTGGTAAAAAGCTGTCAGATCAAATGTACTAATACATTCATGTTGGGGATTGACAGTTTACTCGTTTTGCCTGTCATTTGTATCTTGTGGATATAAAGCAAGTATGACTGTTTGCTTTTAATGGAGTGTAACATCCATCCATTGTTTGCCTTTTGTAAAGTGTGTAGAGTATAGTAGCCAAAATGTGGAGCTCACAGTAGAAATTTGTTCTAGGCTGTTATATTTTTATTTCTTTTTTATATTTAAAATAAAATTTATTTTGGTTAAGTCAAAACATACTACTACTACTACTACTACTTTTCTTTCGGCTTCTCCCATCAGGGGTCGCCACAGCGAATCATCCGCCTCCATCC
>JAQNCB010000001.1:69600838-69610968 GCA_030068295.1 Euristhmus nudiceps
TGGTTTGGACATGTACAGAGGAGGGAGAGTGAATATATTGGTAGAAAGATGCTGAGTTTGGAACTGCCAGGCAAGAGGCCCAGAGGAACCAAAGAGAAGGTACGTGGATGCTCTGAGAGAGGACATGAAGTTAGCTGGTGTGAGACAGGGGTGGTCAATTCTGCTCCTGGAGAGCTACCTTCCTGAATATGTTGGCTCCAACCCTAATCATACCCACCTGACCATCAAGGCTTCAGACTTTGACTGGATGGTCAGGTGGGCATGATTAGGGTTGGAGCCAACATATTCAGGAAGGAAGCTCTCCAGGAGCAGGATTGAGCAACCCTGGTGTGAGACAAGAGGATGGGGAGGACAGGGATGAATTGAAACAGATGATTCGCTGTGGCAACCCCTGGGGGGAGAAGCTGAAAGAAAAGTAGTAGTAGTATTTTGGATACTGTTGTTCAATTCAAAATAGAGAATGACTCAGAGCACCAAAATAATAAAAAAAAAATTATATTGCAGAACTCAGCAAATGAGTGTTAAATAAAAACAAATAAAATTGAGCACCAGAATTTAAGTCCAAAGAATGTCATGCATTTAATGGGGGAGTCCTGCCAATATCATGTTGCTGTAAAAATGCATAAATTAAAAAAGATATTTACTTTCCTGAGGTACTTCACATTGGACTAGAACCTGACGAGACAACAATGTAATTCTATACATAAAATTCTGTTATAATCCTAAACACCATAATATTGAATAATTCACAAATATTCAGCACCAAAAATATAATATAATGACTGGTGGAGCAATGTTTTGTGAAGAAGAAGACTAAATTAATTTTGTTCATCGACCACTTCAACATCAGATGCATCCGAGTCAGACAAAACAACTTTGTCATGTCACTGCGCCATTCCGCCACCGGGAGGCTCCCTTTCCCCGGACGTCTCCTCTGACTTTGACACTCAATGGCACGACTCCAAGCCCCAGCTGAATCCTGTTTGAGTTAATCAGTGTCTGTTTATTTAAAGCACCCCGTTTATTCTGTTCTTTGTGGGATTATTGCGTTTTTCTGTCGGATTCCTATGTGTGTGTGCGCGTGCGCGCATACCTCATCTCTCCAGGACTGTTTTTGTGTTTAACCCCAAGTTAAGAGTGAGGTTACTGTTTTATTTTTTGGGTCTTGGTTAAGACTGTTTTTTGGGACTTTAAAATAAAAACCTGAGCTGCATCAGATATCCCTCTGGCTTTATTGAGTTCTGGGTCCTGCGTATGGAGCGTAAACGGAGTCGGCGCGTCTCGCCGGCTGCATCATGACAGACTTTTCCCTTTTCACACTGGGCGCATGGGTTGGTCTCCTTTGTGACAACGCGTATTTCTTCTTCACATGGCGGCTCTTGTAAAAAACAGAACACTGCATACAAAACATGAATCGGGCGGTCGCATCGTAACGAAGCTAGGGCCAGCTGTGCCCCATGCGGGCTTGTAAAGCCTTTGGCGTTTTTCTGCTTCGTATTCTTTGTCGGCAACCCTTTTCTCTTCTTCCGACCTAGGTCGCTTTTCCCCGTCTCAGGTGGCGGCTTAACATCTTTCAGAAAATTCCACATTACAAAGCTGTTTTAACAGTTGAAGATGTCAACAAAAACACGTGTTTATATGTACGATAATATGGTCACGAGTATTGAAATCTGCTTCATGTGAGATTCAATGAGATGTGTCATATACATGTGCCGTGTTTAAACGTCCGCTTTTATTGTATATTTTTTCAACTGAAAAGCCCGTCCTTTTTTGAAAATATATTTTCAAGTAGCCAACCAGGCTGGCTGGTAACTAAACTAACTCGCCAAATGAGAAATTGAGTCGCTTCGGGCGACCAGACTACCGTGAATTTCGAGCCCTGCTCTACCACTTCCAGGGAGTAGTGGTGCCATGTTGGTCATGTGTTGTGCTCCTGGATTTTACATCCTACATTGTTTATCTTATTGCATCCAAAACATGGTATGGATGATGTTCTTCATTGGGTGACCACTAAGTAACAAATCCTTAATTTATCTTTTCTTTTTCAGGGAGGGGGTACTTGTGGATGATATTTCATAGCTTGTAGGAACCATTTAGGAAATTACTAGTTTGATTTTTGCAACACACGATGTGGGATTGCACATCTCAGCTCTCACACAGTGCATTGTGGCATGACAAATTTATTTGTTCTTCAAATATATGACAAAATAGATCACATTTATGTAAAATACAGTCATGCACAATGTGTTGCTCTGGTATTGTATAGGGAATTTAACATTTACTGCTGTGTGTGAAAGTCATGGAAAGAAAACAAACCCTTTCATGCAAGCGTGCAGAACTCCAACATTTATATTGTTAAATTATAAAAATCTTGAGCAGAGCTAGATTGAATACTCGGGCGATAATACAATAATTCATGCACTCATGTCAGCGCTTTAAGCGGTCTTCCCACTATGGCGGCTCAGCATATGATAGCGTATGCTAGCATAACAACATGGACAATTCTTGGCATTCGTACACAGAGAGAAAGCTTTATATTCCCAATGGGAACATCTTGTTGATCTGAAGTAATACTGCAGCTAATTACTGGAACAAACTTAAGTTAAGTTCTAAGCAGATTTCTAGTTCATCAAACACACTCCTGAGCTTGAATTCTTTCTTCATGGCCCTGTGCTTCTTGGGCTTCCCTGCTGGTACTGTTGTGGATGTGTAGAGTTGAGACATTGGATGGACAAGAGGAGACATTTCTGTCGGAGGCTGGTGAAAAATTGGGACCGGGAGACCTGGATATTAAGGCTTCTTGGGATGCAGCTGCTTCTTGAGGTGAAGGTGGGTGGTGGAGATGGAGCCATCCATGTTTGCCTGAGGGATAGCTGCTTCTTCTGGGCATATGCTCCAGCCTGAACATTTTGGGCATCTTTAGGACTCACAAAAGTTTTAACCGGCATATAAATGTCACATGATCGATTTATATTTCTGAATCATTTGCAGATCGGGCACTCAACTTGTTATCCATCCGTTAAAACAGTTGTTGATATTCGTTCGGCATTTGTGCTGGTTTTTTAATGCTAATTTATCAAACTGTTTTGATTTCATTTGTTGTTAGTTTGTTCTATCTTTTTGTGCATATTCAGACTTTTGCAATTAATTCCTGTTTGTTTCAATTCATTTTATATGGTTTGCACAGTGCACACATTTCCACCATTCAAGCTTATACAGGACTTCAGCGCAGTCAGCAGTGGCACAATGGACACCTGACATGATTGTTCATAGACCACAATTTAACGCTTAACTCTTGCCTTCGAGGATCGACACAAAAACAGTCCACTGAATTCCTTGCATTTTCTATAAACTGTGGGAGCCAGGATTCATGATTTTGAAAACTGCATTCGCAAATATAATACACACATCACTTATTGTCCCACTTAGTGTGGTCTGACCCCTCATCATGTCACCTGGTGTTGTAAAATGCAAAATGTTTATGACCTTGGGGGAAATATTTTTACAAAGTTTCCTTTTTTTCAGTTACTGGAGGGGATGGTTCTGAAAGAGATGGCTTTGAAAAGGAAGATGAGTCCCATGAGCAGGAAGGTGAGGAAGGAACCACCTGTGAAAGTGTCGATAACAGCATGGAGGACAAACTGGGATTAGGCCTTGGGTTAGGAATAGTCCCAGCCCCAACATCTGAACGCTGGCTTCCTCCTTCACCACTCTATAGTGCCCCATTCCTGAATGGCACTCCTCAAGCCAGTCCAGAACCATCACTTGGAGCTCATCAGGGCCCTATTGAGCCTCCATCTTCACGCACATCCTGGCTCGAGGATGAACTTCGAGGACTTGGGGAAGCAGCTGTCCAGCTTGGAGATCGCCTTGAGCAGAACTTAAGGGAGTTTGGTGAGGGTTTTAGGCATGATATCCAGACACTTGTGGCCTCACAAGAGGCTCTGACAATCAGCTTACAGCAAAATAATATGCTTTTGCAGAGACTTTTGAGCCTCCTTGAAATGCAGCAGCAGCATCAAATTCCACATCACCAACTTCCACATAGATTGTCGCAAGAACACATGCAGCATGAACAACAACAAGAAGCTCAACCACAACATATGTTATCCCAGGAGCCTGAACAACAAATTCCTCAAAATGCAAATGAACAAATATCAACAGCTGCTACTTCTGTACCTCTACCCCCCGATATTTTAGATGGCACTTCCCAGCCTGAATCAGCAACTGAGATGAATGCCCAGAGGCCATGTCGGAGTAGACCAGGAGACCACAGACGGAAGCGTAGGCATTAGATATGTATGAAATTGTTCTGGTATACTGTTTATTTCTACAAAGGTTTTATATTAAGATGTGCCGTTGAGTAAGAACATGTTATCATGTTATGTCATGTGAAACTCATCTTGGCTGTTGCAAAAACTATTCTATTAAGTTATACATAAAAATTTATATATATATATATGTGTGTGTGTGTGTGTGTGTGTGTGTGTGTGTGTGTGTGTGTGTGTGTGTGTGTGTGTGTGTGTATAATATAATAAAATTAATGGGTTATTCTGTGTTAAATGGCTGTGGAATTACCAGTAAGTCGAATTGGCACAGCATGAAATACTGAATTTTATATATAACTCAATTAGCATTTAATTTTGATCACTGGTATCACGTTTCCTAGAAATCAATATCTTTTTATGTAAAAATGTATAACATCCATTCCCAACCTTGGTCCTGGAGTACTCCTGGCTGGCACTTTTTTGATGCTTAATATTGTCTCATTCATATTCCTTATTCAGTGTGTACTTGTGTGTTGAAAGAGCTGGGAAAGTGCTAGAAGTACCAAAGTAGAGAGGGTTCTCCAGGACCACATTTGCGAAATTGTGATTGAGGATTCACATACAAAAGATGTGATCATCAGAACTGAATAGTTATAGAAGTGGCATGCAATATCTGGTGAACTTATTTGAATTCTTAGTTTTACTTTTTAATCAGGATGGTGTACTGCCCATTTTATTAGGAGCTCTTGACCTACTCATTTATGCACATATCTGATCCGACAATCATCTGGTAGCAGTACAGTGCAATAAAAAATCATGCAGATAGAGGTCAATAGTTGTGGTTCAATATGGGGATAGTACTCTGTGACTTTACCTGTGGCATGGATGCTGATGTCAGAAAATCTGGTCTTTATACATTTACAGCATTTGGCAGACGCTCTTGTCCAGAACGACTTAGAAATCTTATTATTTTATACAACAGCAATTGAGGGTTAACTAAGCCACCACTACCCTATATGGTCTGGACAGTTAGCTGCTTTATTCTCACCTGCATCTGGACCTTAAGTCTGAATGATGTTCAGGCCATTTGATTTGGACAGTGGCAGTCATGCGGACAGTTGCACCGGGCAGTGTGTAGAAAACTTCAGGACTTCAGTGGATGTGTGAAAACAGCTTGAGAGTTTTCTGCTCACCACAATTGTATAGTTTAAGTTACAGTGTCCATCCTAGCATCTTGAGTTAATCTGGCCATTTTCCTCTGACCTCTCTTAGTAAAACATTTTTCAACCTACAGCACTGTTGTTTGCTTTTTTGTTTTCTGTTCCATTCTATGTGAACTGAGGACTGCCGTGTTTGACAAGTCCAGGAGACCAGTAGGATACCCAAAGTAGTGCACCTGGTACCAACCACCATGCCATGATCACAGTAAAGATGTGACAGTTTTTTTTATTTAGATGTTTGATGCGAAGATTAACTGAAGCAGTTGACATGTATCTACATGATTTTTTTTTGTTCATTGCACAGCTGACTCATAATTGATTGATGGGATAAATCTATTGTTTCTAGTAAAGTGGGTGGTGAGTGTAAATCAGTATTAGATATTAGATATGAAAATGCAGCTTGAGATGGTGAAAATATCTTCACAATGAATGTCTCCTAACTCCCCACATCCCTATGCTTGCTGATGATAGAAATTTATGTTGCTTTTATGGAGCTATTGCTAATATTTCATGTAGTAAAAGGTACTGCAGGGGAAGAAACATTGCAGGAGAAACACAATTTTACTAGTGGGGTATTATTTAATGTTGAATCAGTTAGTTTGCTCAGTATCATTGACAGGTAGGGATGGGAATCACCAGGGAACACCATATACGATATGTCAATACCTCAGTGCAGATTCAATTTGTATTGTGATTCTGTAAGTAGAAAATTTCAAACCTTTTAAAGAAAGTTTGTTAATTTTTAATGCACTACCAATAAATTAGCAAATAATTTGATCCTGCCACATGGGATGCTGTGCTGCCGCCAACGTGTGTAGTTCAAAGGCTGCCACCTGTAGGAATATAGAGGAATTGTGTTTCACCACCTCAAATTCAAATATAAAAACTAAAAATGAATAATAAAAATGTATTTCTCACACCCTTACTCGCTAGTTATGTACTTAGCATTCACAACAATCATAATTCTTTATTGAAGAATTTTTAAATCCCCTTGTGTTTTATGGAGTTTGTGTGCATATCTATGGGAAAATCAGCTGTGCTATGAACATGCTTGGTATTTTATGATTGTGCTATTTTAGCATTCATCTGCACACTTCCTAGAGTATGAGTATAAGGAAATCAGAGTTAACTGAAGGTTTGTAAATCTGGCCTAATTATTTTGTTTGGTTCGACCTCCGAAAACCCATTATTATCAAAATATTTTAAAATGAGGCCAAGCACTTCTAAGAATTACTTAATTGTGTGATGTTAAGATGAAAAAGTAGAGGTAGTTCGCTTGTATTTTTTTTTCAGTTATTTTAAACATAATATCAAACTTGCTTTATTGGGCTTCAAGCAATGACAGTAAATTAATTTGTTGCCAGTATTTTCCAGTCTGTTGTGTATTTAAAACATATTTTAAATTATTAATGTATTTTACCTTTGTTTTTAGTCATGATATACCCGTTATGGTTTAAAATGAACCCTTGAGAGGTTGGTATATTCATTTCACAGTTCTGTAGTATCATACCACTTGATATTTTCAGGTAACGTAATTTTTCTTTCTTTCTTTCTTTTTTTTTTTAAATACTATATTAAATGGCCTGTAAATAAGTCAGGATCCTATGTCTTTAAAGGCTATAATTCTGGGATTTACTTGAAGGTTTTGATGTTTCTTGTGTTGTCCTACTTCAAATTAGTTAATGGCCACACTGAAAGATTCTTTATATCTAAACACATTTCCAAAAATAATAAATTCCCGTCCTCGCCCAGATTCGGTTGAAATGGGCGCCACCCTCCCCCGGACCCTAATTAGGAATAAGTGGTTTAGAAAATTAATGAATGAATGAATATTTAATATGATTAAATATGTTTAATGTAATTGAAATCTGTAACCAAACCTCCTTTCTGCATGTTATTTAACATGGAATAACCCTGATTCTGTTGTCTTCACTGACATCATCTATACATTTTCTTAGGTAACACATTGTTTAATTTCATTTACCACTTCCTGCCTTTATTTGTTCAATTGTGTGGTAATTTAATAGAGTACGTGTTAAACAACTGTTAATGGTTGTTGGGGTAAACCCAGTAAAGTAGGCTTTTTTTTTCAGAGACAGAATGTGAATATCTGGTGTTGAAGGAAATTTGTACTGTTTGATAATTAATCTAAATGCTCTGTAAAGAGTGCACTATTAGGTTGAAAAGACTTATTTTAAATGACTTGAATAACCACTTCATGCTCTATTATATTCTCTGCATGCAGTGCAATGTAGATTCGTTAGATTGATGAATATATTTTGTATATTTATAGCCCCATTATGTAAAAGAAATCTCTAATGAGAAGAATTGTATGGAAATAAATATGGATTAAAAAGGATGCCAGCTAATTAAATCCCCTACAGCAATATACTGTATTTTAAACATTGAGATAATGTTTATTTTATATATATATACACATATTACTATATACTTTATATATACACATACAGGGTCCACCATAAGTAACTATATATTTTCTCTTGCTTGTAATTTTGTTGATACTTATTAAATTTTTCTCTTTTATATGTCATTTTAAAGCTGAAATCCTTTAATTTTTGCAACATAAAATGTTATGTTTATTAAAGGTCCATTTGTTCTCCATGGAGCTCAATGCACTTTGCTAATCTTTGCGGGGCCGTGCGGCATACTTTGGCGCACAGCTCCAACGGCACTTGAGCAATGGCAGCTCGTATTTGTTCCTTAAGTTCACGCCACTCAATTCCATGGATAACCTTTTGGATGACTTCTGGGGACTCTGTGCGACCAAAGCCAACAATTTAGTTCGATGTTCAGCCATCGTTGCTGTAACGGGCCGACCTGGGCGTAGCAAATCTTCCACTGTGCCGACCTCGTCAAACTACTTCACAAGACTCATAATCGTTGGATAGGTTTGAGGTGTGGATTGAAATTGCCTTCGAAATTCTCGTTGGAACGAATGTCACACTCTCGGCTTTCAAGAACCACTTCAAAACTGCAGTCTTTTGCTCTTTTGTTAATCGGCTGGACATCATCAATGTAACGGTATATCTGAAATGGTTAAATTTTTGTATAAAATCTTCAGTTCATACTGAGTGATTAACATAAATGTATCCTAGTTATGTTATGTACGTTACAGCAGCCTTTGGATTAGGTGATTCTGCTGGTAAGGCATGCTGTCATCAATATACACTGAATCCACAGGCATATCTTTATGAATGATATGAAATGAACAAAGAATCATGGAATATTTTGTAATCCAGAATATATTTGTGTCTCCCTCTTGCTGCAGAAATTAAAAGTACAGAAAGGATATATGTGAACAAATATGAGAAGACTAACAAGCAACTCCGCAAAACACAAGGTACTATAAATTCTAACTGATGCGGTATTCGCCAAGGCTTTTCTCCAGCCTTAGTGTCATGTCACTGGATATCATATTATATTGTTTTATTTTCTACATATAGCCTATCTATCTGTCTCTATGTATCTACCTACATACCTACCTATAGAACCACATATTGTGGTATTTATGTACAGGTAACTATATCAGAACTAGGATACTGAAATCACTGACCACCACCTCAAAAAAAAAAAAAAATATATATATATATTATATATATATATATTTATATATATCTTGTGTGTGTGTGTGTGTGTGTGTGTGTGTGTGTGTGTGTGTGTGTATGTACCGGTGTGTGTATGTATGTATATATATGATATTTATTTATTTATTTATTTATATTAAATGTTGGATGTCGTCCAAGTTCCTGATTTCCCAAATTCTTAATTGAATGACAGTTCCATCGCACTCTCAACACAACTTTAACTGCAGAGCTATGGGTGCAGTGGATTCAGGAGAAGAAAGAAATTGAGCCTGGTGAAGAAACAGCTGCGATAACATACATTTGGAAGCAGCCGTAGCCTAATGGAAAGAGAGACGGCTTGCAGAACGAAAAGTTGCTGGTTCGAATCTGGACCCAGCAGGAAAATTGTGTGGCAGTGGGGTGGTGAGCTCCACCTTCCCTTCCTCCACATTCATGGTTGAAGTCCCCTTGAGCAAGGCACCTGACCCCTAACTGCTCTCCAGGTGCCCCAATATGTTTGGCAGCCCACTGCTCCGAGTGTGTGTGTGTGTGCTCATTTTGGATGGGTTTAATTCAGAGGCAATAATTTTCCTTGCGGGATTAATACAGTGTATCAAAATCAAAATTCAGTACCAGTCTGGTCACATTTGCACATGTCCAATTTTTGGCTGGTACTCTATCTGTCTGTCTGTCCGTCTGTTTGTATGTCTGTCTATATATCTATCTGTCTATCCAGGTATCTCTCCAGCTAAAATTTATTTTAAGTTAGGTTGAATTTGAGTTACAATCAAATATTAAAAAGGTATTTGAGAAGAATACAAAGACTACGAGTGAGGTGTTTTGTAAGACAATGTGTGTGCCAGTAATTGGTTAGCTCACCACTTTACTTGCTTCCTAATACAACAGCATCATGACAGGTACAGTATTATATGCTATACACTATGCTCACTTTTGCTCTTAGTCTAGCTTCCACTACTCTTCCCCATAACTTCATTGTATGGCTCATCAACTTTATTCCTCTGTAGTTGCCACAACTCTGCACATCTCCCTTGTTCTTA
>JAQNCB010000001.1:69618264-69632319 GCA_030068295.1 Euristhmus nudiceps
TTTCTTCTTTATCATGCATTTTTGGCTCATGCGACGTATACTCCGGAGCGACTTGTAGTCCGGAAAATACGGTACTCCTGAATAGTAAGAACTGGATGCTCAGTTTTCGCTTAGACAGACATTTCCCAAGGTATTTTATTGGCCAAAGTGTGAAGACTGTGAATTTGTTCATGATTTAAAACAAGCTTACTGGTCAAGCATGATTGAGCTCACATGACTTGCAATGAGTGGAAAATTGAATCATAATCATCTTTTGATCTTACACCCACATGTGTTCAGGGAGTATCAAAAGCAAAAGAACTGGCCTTGCTGTTCCAGGACTTTAGCAGGTGTAAATACAGATAAAGGAAACATTTTCAGATTTTTTTTCTGTTGATGTATTGAAAAGTTAAAAACCTAATGCTCCAAATAACAAAAAAAATGTTAAAAACAAAATTTAAGTGCTGTATAGAAATGACATGTAATATTTGTGCTTGCATAACCATTGATAAATCCACATGGTTGTCTCTTTTTTTGATATTTGCATATGTAGGTGAGACATGCAATTTCCTGTTTACCTAGATTAATTTTTGAAATATAAACATATTGCAACTAATTATATCTTCTCAGCAAGAAATATATGTATATTTCTTTTTCTACAGGGGATAAACCTTATCATGGGACATCAGAGCACCAGGCAACAGAAGATCTTGGCTTGGATACTGGGAGGATCATAGGACATGAAGATACATTAGCACAAGATGAAGAAGAACTGACAGATCTGAGTGTGGATATGGAGTGTGATTCTGACTCTAAAGAAGAAGACGAAGAGGAAAAAGGAGGGGACATTTCAGAAGAGGAAGAAGAAGAACTGAAAGGAGAAGTGCAGAGTGAAGAACCTGAAGGAGGAGAGGATATAGAGCCAGATGACTATGAGGAGTTCCATGAGGCTGATGCTGTGGACAAGCAGCGGAAAACCCGCCTTAACTGCCATGACTGTGGCAAAAGCTTCACTCGACGAGAGACGTACGATTTACATCGCCACTTCCACATGCATCAAGATGAGCAGGCTTCCCTTACCTGCAAAGAATGTGGCCTCACCTTTCAACATCGTAGCAGTCTCATCAAGCACCGCAGCGAACACAAACAAAACGGTATGCCAGATTCAACATTGAGCTCTTATAAGCGGCTTCAGATAAGGGAGTTGAGGGAAGACAAGATATTTGAATGTGACAGTTGTGGTGATTGTTTTACATCGTTGATCCGATACAAGCTTCATGCCTGCCAGCAGAGCCTGGAGAAGCCTTACCGCTGCCCACTGTGCCGCAAAGAGTTCCAGTACAGAGTGTCCATCAATGCTCACATGCAGAGCCATTCGTTAGATTGTCCCTACAGGTGCCTCGAGTGCAATAAGGGCTTTCAGTGTGCTGTGACCTTGCATATCCATCAGCGTTCACATGCTGCCCTTAAACCTTATGAATGCCCTGATTGCGGCATGGTTTTCAGGCACCGTTCGTTCATGGAGGACCATCGCCGCAAACACACTGAAGAAAGGCCACACAGGTGCACAATTTGTGGCAAAAATTTCAAATATGGCAGCCTTTTGCAACAGCACCAATACCTTCACACTGGCCAGAAGCCATACCGGTGCACGCAATGCGGAAAGAGATTTGCATTTGCACAGAATATGCGAGCACACTGTCGCCAGCACAAGAAATTCACTAGTTCTGCTGGTTTTGAGGCAGCTATTACAGAAAATAATGAAACGCCCAATGGTACAGGTTTAGAATCTGTTGAAAAAGAAAACACACATACAAACATGGAGCCCCAGCGCAACTGTCCGCTGTGTCCTCAGCTCTTTTACAAAGCAGCTGATCTAAGGGCCCACATGTTGACACATGAAGCAGAATATGAACAATTGAGTAATGGAAAAAAAAATTACAAAGTGTTCTCCTGCCTCAATTGTCCTCTCCAGTTCTTGGATGAATCCAGCTTACAGTCCCATGTACTGACTCACCAGGTTATAGCAACTCCTTTGAAGAGGGAGGTTCTCAGTGTAGCCAGCTCGGCTAGCTCTGATAACATTTCAGCAGATGGAGAATGGGGTGAACAGACAGAAAAAAAACCTTTAAGATGCAGAGATTGTGGCAAAAGCTTTCGTTACCGTTCTGTTTTAGAGCTTCACATGCGAATACACAACAGAGGTTACCAGTGCCATGTTTGTAAAAAGTCATTCCGATTCAGCAGCTATTTACAGCAGCATTTGATAATTCATTCTGGCAAGAAGCCATACAAGTGCCCTGATTGTGGAAAGGACTTTGCGTTTCTTCAGAACATGAAGACTCACCAGAGGTTGCATCAGCAGAAACCTTTTCGCTGTACACAGTGTCGCAAAGGCTACAGTGATGAAAGTCAGTTACAGCGCCACATGCTTTGCCACTCAGGAGACAAGCCTCACAAATGTCACATCTGCAACAAGAGTTTTGGTTTAGCATATTTACTTCGTGACCATCTGAACACTCACACTGGTGAAAGGCCACATCGTTGCCAAGAATGCCACAAATCATTCCCCTGGCTCAGCAGCCTCCTTGTTCATCAAAAAATTCATGCACGAAAACGTCAAGGAACAAGTCAGTCCTACTCTTCCACTGGTGGCCCCCAAAGAGGGAGGACAAGTGCTGTTGGAAGGGGCAGGAGAAGTGGTAGATTGGTTTCAAGCTGCCCACGAATAGGAGGAAATGTGGAGAGGGCAATGCTGCCACAACAGGCTTCTTTTACTGATCAGGCGTTACAGAATTCAGTGCCAAACTTGTTGGGACAAGAGTCTAACGTTATTGATTCAGATAGGATTGAGCAAACTCAGGCTATTCCTCTTCAGTTGCAACAACAGTGGCAAATTCAAATTCACCCACAGCTACAACCGCAGTCTAAATGGTTATCTGAAGCTAATTTTAGGCATCAATGGCATTCAGCAACTCATCTCAAACCAATCTTGCCAAAACCAGATGGTCTCACTAAGATTGCATCTCAACCGCAGAGTCTGGGTTGGGCTGAAGTGACCTCGTCAGGTCAGGCTGGCACGGTTCCCAAACAGCTTCTAGAGAACTGTACAGCACAAAATAACTGTGACATGGTTTCAACTAGCACATCATCCCCTATTAGGGGTTGTACTGATGGCCAGTCCAAGAATGAAGCAAAGATTCAGCAACAACCTTCTTCTTGGGTTAGTTCACATTCATCAACTCCAAAGTCACCAGGCATTGCAGCTAGGTCATTATCATCATTGGATACAAAGACAAATTCACCGGTGTCAACCATTGTGAATTCAACAAACCAGCGGTTGAATATTCAAGGTCAGAAATTACCACAGTGCCCAGTGTCTGATTTAGCTCAAAACAATAACATGGGACTTGGTATATCAGGAAAGGAAAATGTAATTACTATTAGGTTAAATACTCAAACAAGTGTACAGCAGGCTAATGTAAAATCCGAAAAATCTGAGCAGACACAATTACAACAGGCATCAACATCAGCACAAACAAGTCAAAATGCAGATGTGCTGAATGACAGTGAGACTCTTAAAAACAATAGCAAGCCTTTGAATGTTGTAACTCCTCTTGAAATGTCAAAGAGTGTAAATTCACAAGAAAAATCTGTCAATGAAACATCAGCTGAGCATCCACAGCTCCATATAATGCCACCATCTTCAAAACAGCAGCATCAGCAGTTGCAGCTTGTCTTGCAGCCACCACAGCAAATTCAGCTTCTCCAACAGACAGTGCAGCAGATGCAACCTGAACAATTACAGCTTCTTCGACAACAGCAGTTACATCAGTCCCAAACAAATGCATTAGGATCAGTCAGTGTTCAATTTGGAGCAGCTCCTTTGTCTCATGGGACTGGAAGCACAGTGTTTGGCTTCCAGACCACTCCTGTCGTTTCCCAAGCCCTGTTAAATGGACCAGCGCAGCAGGGGCCACAGCAGCAAGCACCTCTAGCTACTGCCTCTCAAATCCTCTTAAATCAAACCGCTCCTTTTATTACCTCGCCACTCCCTTTGGCACCTCCCCTTGCTTTGCCAGGTCCTCATCCCATCCATTCAATAGCAGGTCAACTTCCAGGTCCAGCACCTCAGAACATTATCTTCACTCCACCAGGCATAATAAATGAGCGACCAGTAATTCCACAGGCTTTGCCCTCTACACATGTAGGACAACAAACTGAACCAAACAGAGTTATCGGTCCAGTTTCATTTACCTCAGATCATTGTTTTCGTTGCATGATCTGTGGATGCACATTACCTGGAGAAATAGAATTACAGGTGCACTATATGCAACATGTACAAGGTGAGGTTTGATTTGTATAATGTTAACATCTGTCTACACCTTTAAAGTTTCTGGCTATTAATGTGGCAAAAGACATTTTGTAGATTATGTTTGACTCAGTTTCTCAATTCTGAATTTCTCCTATTATTCTGACTGTGTGAGATGTGAAATGACCATCACTTATTGGTCAGATAGAGAAAATATTTGTACATGCTCAGCCACTTATTTTACTTTGCAGTGCAGTATCACTTAACCTGTATTTTTAAGTAGTTTTTTTTTTTATTTTGTAATTCCCAGTTATCGTGTTGGATGATATATTTCTGCATATGACAAGTTTAATGCTTATACAAACTAAGCTGTTCTAATCCTGTAATGACTTCTTGCACTTGTTCATCAAAGTTGCATAGAAACAGTATGCCATATGCGCACATATCATAGTCCATTCCAAAGATCCATGTTTTCTTATCAACAGGAAGCCCAGTGTACAAACAAGTTCAATAAATATATTAATACTTCTAGATACGAGCGATTTTTATTCCAAGAAACAAAAGCAAAAATTTGAGAGGATATAGCGCCCTGCATTTGAGGGAAAACTTCAAGATACGAGGGGCAAAAAAAAAAAAAAGATAACGGGGCGTGTCACCGAAAAGCTAGGTGACAGCAGCTTGCAGCATCACTACTGCTTACTGCAAGCTTACAAAAGCACCATAGAAGAAAGCAAATGGTAAGGGTAGTAGTGAAAAGAAAAATCGTATAATGTCGACGGAAGTCAAGCACAAAATCAGAGAAAAAATATATATTCCATGAGTGTTCCGTTTAATAGATTTAATTTAGGCTGTGTCTGCATTCTCGGTCTCTCCCCCTTCTTCCTGGTCTACAAATGTAGCAGTTGTCTCTCCAAGGTAATGTAAAACACCATTTTACTTAATTTTATTATTTATTTTGTATCTTTTTTTTTATTTACTACTTCATTTGTGTTTGTGTTCATCATTTATTTCCATTATTTAGGGTTATTTTGTGTTTTTTGGGGGGATGGAACTCGTCGTCCTGGAAGACTTCAATGCCCATGTGGGCAAAGACAGTGTGACCTGGAAGGGTGTGATTGGTTGGTACGGTCTCTCCGATCTGAACCCGAATAGTGTGTTGTTGCTGAATTTCTGTGCCAATCACGGTTTGTCCATCACCAACACCATGTTCGAACATAAGGGTGTGCATAAGTGCAATTGGCACCAGGACACCCTCGGCCGCAGTTCGATGATCGACTATGTAGTCATGTCACTGGAATTGTGGCTGCATGTTCTGGACACCCGGGTGAAGAGAGGAGTTGAGCGGTCAACCAATCACCACTTGGTGGTGAGCTGGCTCCGATGGAGGGGGAGGCCGCCCTCCAGGCCTGGCAGGCCCAAACGTGTAGTGAGGGTCTCCTGGCAACGTTTGGCGGAGTCTCCTGTCAGAGGGGCCTTTAACTCCCACCTCCGACAGAACTACAACCACACCCCGAAGGGGAAGGGGACATGGAAACCGAATGGGCCATGTTTTGTGCCTCCGTTGTTGAGGCGGCAGCCCATAGCTGTAGCCAGAAGGTCATCGGTGCCTCTCGTGGTGGTAACCCCCGAACGTGGTGGTGGACACACTCCTCAGCCTAGGCTGGATATCTATGCAGGGGTACTGGAGAGGAGGACCCGACCGATGGTTGAACCTCGGATTCATTGAATTATTTATCATAAATTAAAAACTTGATGAATAATTTAAACAATAAGGAATATATACCAGCTCATAGTTAAAATTTGTGAAGGGGAGGTCCAGCTGAAAAAGAAGTCCTCTCAGGCTTTGTTAGCCTGTGGGACTCCAGAGGCAGCAGTCAGGTACCGGCAGGCTAAACGTGCTGCAGCTTGAGCTGTCGCCGATGCAAAATCTCGGGTGTGGGAGGAGATCGGTTAGGGCCTGGAAAGAGACTATTGGTTGGCAGAAAAGGTTCTGGACCACCATCAGGCACCTCAAGAGGGGGAAGCAGTTCTCCACAAATACTGTTTACAGAGGAAGTGGGGAGCTGCTTACTTTGACTGGGGATGTTGTTGGGAGGTGGAAGGAGTACTTCGAGGACCTCCTCAATCCCACCAACACACCCTCCATGGAGGATGAAAACCCTGGGTGTTTGGGTGGGGGTCCGCCCATCACTGGGGCTGAGGTCGTAGAGGTAGTCCAAAAGCTGCTTGGTGGTCGGGCTCCGGGGGTGGATGAGATCCGCCCCGAATATCTCGGGGCTCTGGATGTTGTAGGACTGTCTTGGTTGACACGTCTCTGCAACATCACGTGGTCATCGTGAACCGTACCCCTGGATTGGCAAACCAGTGTGGTAGTCCCCCTTTTTAAAAAAACAAAAAAAAACAAAAAACGTTTTTTTTAAAAAGGGGGACTGGAGGGTATGTTCCAATTATCATGAAATCACACTCCTCAGCCTACAGGAGAAAGCCTATGTAGGAGTACTGGAGAGGAGGATCCGACCGACGGTCGAACCTCGGATTCAGGCGGAACAATGTAGTTTTAGTCCTGGCCGTGGCACTCTCAACCAGCTCTATACACTCTATAGCAGGGGTCCCCAACCCCCGGTCTGTGGACCATTTGATACCGGTCCGCGAACAAAATATTTCATTGTAAAAATTATTTTTTTTTTTTTTTTGTTTTTTTTTTTTTTTTTTTTTTTTTTAATTAGAGCTTCCGGATCTTATTTTGAAAAACGACTGTTTCCGCCTTAGCCTTACTGCCGCACTTGACTCTGTTGCATCATTTCACACATTAGCTAACCGCAATTATAATTTTATGCTAACCACAAGCTAGCCCTTGAAAAAAATGAGTCTAACCAGTCCGCGGAAACATTTTCGTATATAAAACTGGTCCCTGGTGCAAAAAAAGTTGGGGACCCCTGCGCTATAGGATCCTGGAGGGGGCGTGGGAATTTTCCCAATCTGTCCACATGTGTTTTGTGGGTTTAGAGAAGGCTTTCGACCGTGTCCCTTGGGCTATCTTGTAGGGTGTGCTCCAGGAGTAGGTGTACCAGACCTGTTGCCGGAGCTAGAGCCTTTTCTGCATTTGATAACAGCAGGTCGAATTCGTTTCCGGTGAGGGTTGGAGTCCGCCAAGGCTGTCCTTTTTCACCGATTCTGTTCATAATTTTTATGGACAGAATTTCTAGGCGCAGCTGTGGCGTTGAGGGGTTCTGCTTTGGTGGTCATAGGATCTCATCTCTGCTTTTTGCAGATGATTGTCTGCAAACTTCTTTCATCAAGCGGGGACCTCCAGCTCCCATTGAAGCAATTCGCGGCGGAGGGCGAAGCGGCCAAGATGAGAATCAGCACCTCCAAGTCCGAGGTCATGGTTTTCAGCCGGAAAAGGGTGGAATGCACCTGCCGGGTCTGGAATGAGCTCCTGCCCCAAGTGGAGGGGTTCAAGAATCTCGGGGTCTTGTTCACGAGTGAGGGAAGAATGGAGCGGGAGATTGACAGCCGGATCGCTGCAGCCTCTGCTGCAAAGCGGAGCTTGTACCGGTCCATCATGGCAAAGAGGGAGCTGAGTCACAAGGCAAAGGTCCCAATTTACCAGTTGATCTTTCAACCCTCATCTATGGTCACGAGCTTTGGATAGTGACCAAAAGAACAAGATCGCGGATACAAGCGGCTGAAATGAGTTTCCTTCGCAGGGTGGTGGGGCTGTCCCTTAGAGACAGGGTGAGAAGCTCAACCATCCAGGAGGGAACTCTGAGCAGAACCGCTACTCCTCCGCTTTGAGAGGTGCCAGTTGAGGTGGCTCAGGCATTTGGTTAGAATGTCCCCCCGAACGCCTCCCTGGTGTGGTGTTTCAGGCATGCCTGACCGGGAAGAGACCACGGGGTCGACCTAGAACACGCTGAAGGAACTATGCCTTTCGGCTGGTCTGGGAACGCCTCGGTGTCCCCCGGGAAGAGCTGGAGGAAGTGGCCGGAGAGGGGGACGTCTGGACCTCACTGCTTAGGCTGCTTCCCCCACGACCCGACCCCGAATCAAGCGGGAGATGATGATGATGATGATGATGATGGAACCAATCAAAAGGTTTTATGTTCATATCTATGTGGATAATCGATTTGACACATGAACAGTTTTAATACACAAGTTGGTTTAAGGAACGAATTAAACTTGTATGCAGCGGTATTATCGTAGATGAAACATCTGTGAAGATAATCAAGTTGGGCCATAAATTAATTCACCCTGAACAATAAATGGATCCTAAAAAGTCCTATAAAGCACTAATAATAAAGTAAACACAAAGAAAGCTCCCACCAAAATGAATAAAACCCATGTCTGTGTTTCGGCCTTGAGATGAAATTGTGTAATAAAGTCTGTAGTACAATAATAATTATTGTGTTTTTAATGGTCTTGCTTTTCTAAGATGCTACATTCTAGACATTGTTTTCTGGTGCCTCTTGAAATGAAATGAGTATATATTTCTCAATCAACAACTTCTTATATGTAATAGTTATTGATGATATCATGGTTGTTTTGATTATATTAATGCAAATCGAGTATTTTAATTGTCAGTGCTGTGATCAAATTTCTCGAGGTTTTTCTTTAACCATATGCAACTTTAATGAATAAGGGCCATTTTGTGTAGTCAAATGTTCATGCTTCTCTTTTTTATTCAGTGTACAGAATTTTGTGTCATCGCAAACACTGAATTGCTTTTTATTGTTTAAAGCCTGTATTTGTGAGTTAAACACAGGAGGAAAATATAGCTAAGACCTTTGTGTAAGATCACTGAAAGTTATCTGTCTACCTCCATCCGATTCTTGTTTTAGATTCAATAAACTTCGATTTGGAATTGATGTATATTGAAGCATTAGTGTTCTGACTGTAATGTATCAGAACCCACCACACATTAGAAAAGTACAATGTTGAATATGAATTATTAACATTGTTTAATTTAACATTATATTAAATATTTGTATAATTATATTTGTTTCATCATATTAAGAGCAAATTTTTATAAGGTTCAGTCAGTGGGTAATATATGACCCCAACAGATGTGCCTGATTTTTTTTTTTTTATTTATTTATTTTTTTTATTTATTTATTTATTTATTTATTATTATTATTATTATTATTATTATTATTATTATTATTATTATTATTATTATTTATTTATTTTTTGCGCGGGGAGGTAGATAGAGAGGGGGGGAATCCAAATTTTTACGTCATGAAACCCAAAGGCTTTCATTCTGGGGCCTCTGGAAGGGTCCTTTTTTTTATTAATTTTTTTTTTTTGCGTGTCAATATTGCACTTTTAAAATAATTCACTTTTGAAATGGAACTAGCTCAATATACCCGCAACAACCGGTCTTCATTTTGATAGATGCCCATCTATGATGGAAGGAGCTCCGGAAAATTTGTAAAATTTCGGTGAGCTAATGAGGGCGCCACCTGTAGAGGCATGGCAAAACGCTACTTTTTGTAGATGTGACACCTACACATGAGGCATTTAAGGACTGCGTCCTCAACATCCCACACTCGGATATGCATGATAAAACTCCACTAGCAAGGCCCACACTATAAATCAATATGGGATAATGAGGATGCAACAGTGTAGATGGTGCTAAAGTTGGTCAAAATGTCATTTTGGTGTTTTTTTGGGGGTGCATTAGTGTATGCGCCCTCATCAGATTTGAAAAAAATTGTTTATATATATATAGCCCTCTACTCTATATCTACTAACTATCATCTAAAGATTGTAATTCGTTTCCATTGAATTAACCCTTTTTTGACCATTGACATTGTACATGAATGTACCATTGAGCCCAATGTATTCTCTGCTGCTGTTTACAATTTAGTAATATTGGAGGTAGGCACATCCATATTTTCTGTATAAGGATCTCAGGTTGATGAATTCAGTGTTCGCTGGCATTTCTTAGGAAATTAATGATCCATAAAAAAGGTCATGTCAAATTATAATGCTGCTGTTACGTTTCCTTTCTGGCTCCTACTTTGAATATCTAGATCAGCATTCCTGGCATCATGCCGGTGATGTCTGTGACAGCCTAGATGCACCAACAATGGATCGGTCCAGCCATTAGTTTTTTGAAAAGAAAGATGTGACTGCAATAAAGAAATACAAACTGTGAACCGTTTGAATAATTGCCAGAACTTGAATTGACTCTGGATTTGAAAACTGACCATCATCTCACGATCCTGTCTTCATAGTGTATTGCAGGAAAAGAGGTCATTAGAATTGGTGGTCATTCAAGCATTGCACCTGATTCTTTGCGTTTCTGACCACTCCCCCTGTGTGCATAGCATGCACATATAGGAAACCCCTGTTGGGGAAAATTTTATTTTATGAATTTATGATTTTATACTTTTTACATCTATATTTTTTCTTAGAATTTTAGAATGTGTTTAATCAAAGCAATGAGTTGAAGGAAATATTTAGATATTAAGGCAGGACTGATGATTATATTTACTCCTGTCGCATTCACTTTTAAGGCAAGGCTAATGTGCTTTTATGAAGTAATCACACCAAGACCCAAGTTAAGAAAAGAGTTATATTAAATGCCAATTTATTAAAGATAAATTGGCATAAAACAGTCACCCAACCTGGTCCAAAGGAATAACCAAGACCATGTCAGAGCACATTGACTCAGAGTCAACGGGACTAGTTGGCGAGTAACTTAGGGACGAATCAGGCCACTCCATGGGCTCATCAATAAGACTATGGAGATTGGGCTGGCGAGGAGTAATCAACTCAAATCCCAGGGACGACAACTCGAACGGTTCTACAAAAAAACTGGACTCACAATACACAAAGAAATGTACAATAACCAGCTTGCGCTATATAAGGACAATATCTCCTCAGCCAAATCTGCTTATTATTCTTGCTTGATCAATTCCAATCAACACAACTCAAAAATTCTCTTCGCTCTCCTCACCAATATCACAAAACCCCCTCACTCTCTCCCATCACATGCAATTTTTGCAACTCACTCGTGTCCTTTTTTTGTCCAAAGTTACTGATATCCACCAACACCTGACCCCCTCTGGAGCTGCAGTCTCTGAAGTGGATTCCATCGCCCCCTTCCCATCCTCTAGCACTTCATTTTTCCAATTTTATCCTTCCCTCTGTCCAAGCCATCTCTGAACTTATTCGCAAATCTAAAGCTTCCACCCTCAGCTCGATCCACTCCCTACAGTTCTTGTTAAAACCTTCCTCTCTTCACTTGCTCCCCTCATTACTAATATCATTCATTCCTCTCTAACCTTCGGTAATGTCCTCTCACTCAAAATCGCTACAGTTACTCCTATTCTCAAAAAACCTGGCTTGGCTCCTACAAATTTCAGTAACCTACGTCCCATTTCCAATCTGCCTTTCATCTCCAAAATCCTTGAAAAGTCTGTTGCCTCTCAACTTCACAAGCATCTCATCACTAACCATATTTATGAGCAGTTTCAATCTGGTTTCTGTCCACTTCACAGCACTGAAACAGCGCTTCTCAAAATGACTAATGACCTCCTCATGGCTTCTGACTCTGGTTTACTTTCGATTCTAATTCTTCTTGATCTCACAGCAGCTTTTGATACCGTTTCTCATAACACTGTCCTCCATCATCATCGCCCAAACCCCCCTTCACATGGTTCACTCATCATTCTGGTCGTACACAATTCATTCAACTTAAATCCCACAAATCTAACACTTTCCCTGTCTCTGCTGGTGTGCCCCAGGGTTCTGTCCTGGGACCCTTGCTTTTCATCATTTACATTTTTCCACTTTGGTTACATTTTCTGCAAGTACAATATCCATTTTTATTGCTACGTGGATGACACCCAGCTCTATCTCTCCACCAAACCGTCCTCTTCATGTCTACCTACCTCTCTTAGCCTCTGTCTACAAGAAATTCATTCTTGGTTCTCTTCGAACTTTCTCAAACTTAACAGCTCTAAAACTGAAGTCCTCTTGGTAGGCACCTCTTCCACTCTCTCCAAATCTAATAGTTTTTCCATTGCCATCAACAACTCAACGTCCTTCCCTCTCCTCACGTTAAGAGTCTGGGTGTCATCCTTGATAGTACACTGTCTTTTCATTCTCACATTAATTACATCACTCGTTCTGCATCCACCCGTGCAGCATCTCTCATCTGTGCCCCTCTCTCAGCCCTCGCACCACTGTCGTCCTTGTCCATAGTCTTGTCACCTCCCAGCTTGATTACTGCAACTCACTTCTCTTTGGTCTCCCCAATAAATCCCTCCAGAAACTGAAGCTCCTCCAAAACTCTGCAGCACATAATCATCACACGGAGCCCCACCATTCACCACACCTCCCCGTCTTACAACAACTCCACTGGCTTCCCATAAGACAGAATTAATTTCAAAATACTCCTCATCACCTTCAAAGCACTTCACAACCTGGCTCCACCATACATATCTGACCTCCTTCACATCGCCACTCCTGCTCATTGTGCTCCTGTTCCACTCTCCGGCTCTTTGTCCCACCTGTTCACCTTGTCACCATGGGGAGTAAAGCATTCAGTCGCTCAGCTCTGGAACTCTCTTTCTCCTGACCTCCGAAGCATAGATTCTCTGCCACTCTTCAACTCCAGACTCAAAACTCACCTGTTCAGACACTACCTAGTCACACATGCACCTTTCCAATATTATCCTGTTTTGTTTTGTTGCTTTTGTTCTTAATATCTGTGTTTTACTGTACAGTGTCCTTGGGTGTTTTGAAAGGCACTTTAATAATAATAATAGTAACAATAATACATTTTATTTAAATCAGGGAAGGCTAAAGGAATAAAAGGTGATCATGGAGGAGAAGGTGATGCAGTAGAACAGCCATTAGAAGCAAGACTGTCAGTCTGGGTAGACTGATCACACGTCTCTGGTTGAGACTGAAGGGCCTACTTGTGAGTGACAAGAACCGTAGGTGGAAATTGGGTAGCTGCCAGAAAACTTAGAAAATCAAGGAGATCAGCAGACAGTACAGATGGGTGAGGCGGATGACGACTTCTAAGATAAAACATGGGTAGATTCAGAAGCCCAAAATAAGTAGGCTGCATGACCTGTGACTATTTAATCAACTATAACCTTGAACATGTGCAAAACAAAATATAATGGAGTGCTTAAAAGGCATGAAGCACATGATATGCACCAAAATAGGAAAGAGGGTCACTATGACCTAAGGAGTAGCTTTAAATCAGCAAATAACAGACAATTAATCATAAAAGCTTGCTAAAATTTTGCCAAAGGCGCATAACTATATAAATCATAGAAAGCTTAATAAACAAGATTTAAAACTAAAAGAATAAAAACGTCTCCAAAAATAGAGAGAAGACAAAGTACTTACACATGTTGGAATGTCAGGATGACCTGAAAAGGAGAATGTGGGTCCAAAACGTGACGATCCATCTGCACAGCGCAAAAGCCTAAAATACCGATGACAAGGAAATTGGCACTTATAAATGAAGTGCCACTTTTGTTAAACACACAAGTTCAGCAGGAAAATAATAGGAAAAATACAAAGAGAAATGAGGTCACGGATGGGCGTGTAAGGGGAAAAACATGAACATAATTGGAAATAGAAAATATAGCCAAAGTGCAAACATTCATTCATTTTCCAAACTGCTTATTCCTAACTAGGGTCACGGGGAGGTTGGCGCCCATCCCAGCCAACTCCGGGCGAGGGCAAAGTACACCCTGGACAGCTCGCCAGGCCATCGCAGGGCAGAAACACGC